>BJFM01001131.1:33974-57390 GCA_016586285.1 Arothron firmamentum | reverse complement strand
GAGAGTGAGAGAGTTGAACAAACAGAAAGAGGAAGACAAAGACGAGAGGAAGATGTTTAAAAGGGGAACAAAAGCAACAGAAACACAGCTAATGCTCTGATTATCCTCTGGTGGACTTTTAGGAGGAGGAATGACAGAAGATTAAAAAGACAGAGAGTTCGAACTGAAGAGAGACATTTGGAAAGAAAGAGTGGAAGAGTGATGATTCCCAGGAAGCGGTGCCAGCTGCTGCTGCTGCTGCTGCTGCTCACTTTCCTCTCAGGCCTGATCTCCTGACAGATAACGCTGTTGCAGTGTTCTCGCTCTGCTTTTCAGGCTTAAAGAACACCAGCGGCCACCAGTCTCACAGTTAACCAGCAGGATCGGAGGAAACCAGACACCCAGATCAGCTGGTAATAACCTGTGCTACCAGTACGCCGGGTAGGGATCTCGGAATTATGAATTATGAATTATGAGCGTGGAGAGGGATTCGGTCACAGGTTTCTCTGGCAGCTCACACCACAGCCAGTTGTGCTGACCAATACTTTATTCTTCTAATTTTCTGAAATAGTTTCAGGGATTTAGTTCTAATCTTTGAAGCAGAAAGCAAACATGAGCTGCTGCTAGCGAAACTAGGTCAACGACCCTGTCAACGACCCTGCCAACGACTCTCAGGTGACCAGCCAGGTCATTAGCATGCTAATGGCCCAGAAGGGCTATATTTTCAAGCTCTGCTGCCAACTAGTTTAGAACTGAAGAAGCCTTCTGGAGAGAAGGCGAAACGTCTTCAAGATCAACCTTTTAAGTCCAGTTGCCTACAAATCTAACCGTGGATAACTATGACCTGGATGAATGAGAACCTTCACAGACATGAGCTGCTGCTGTTTCTGCTGCTTTATTAAAGACTGGACAGTTCCAAGTTCTTATATGTCCTAGAATAAACATTCAGACTGTCATTGCAAAAATATTTAAAACAAAGCACAGATGAAGGAGAAACAGTTACATTTTTATACCTTGTCTCCAAACTTGCAGTGAAAAGTGTTTGATAAATAAACAGATAAACTGTTCTAAATCTACACAAAGTGCACAGAAATGTTTCAGCGTCAATGTTTGAGAGTCAGCGACACATCTGTTGTGTTCTGAGTTTATAAAAACAAAGTTTGGACTCTGATCTCAGATCAGTGTACATTCTGGTGACATACTGGTTCGTCTCACCTATACACCTGGGCAGTACGTTACTCCACACTCGTCGGCCTCCTCCCAGACATGTGATCTTGCTGCCTCCCTCAAGTCGGTAGCCATGGAAACAAGAGAAGGCCAGTGAGTCACCGACTCGGAACCTGAATCCCGTCCTCCTGCTGAAAGCCGGTACGCCGGGATCCTCGCACGGCTCCAAGTCGTATTCTGCTCAGAGACAGACAGAAGTGTGGAGGAAGTTAGAGGGAGCAGCAAAGAATGAAGGTAGCAGCAGCAACACTGGTGTTCATACCCCCACCAACGCATCCTGTCATTCATACTAACGCTCTCTGTATCCTTACCTGAGAAAGTGATGTTAAAGCCTTCATAACTCATGGAAAAATCAGATATGAATCGCAGCTGAGTGGTAAAATTCCCAAAGAGGCCTGCTTTCACACTAGGGGGCAGCACTGAGCCAGTGAGTCGAGCAACCGGCACTTGGAAATTGCCATCCTCAGTTATGGAGAGGTAATCATGGTTCTCCTCTAGGTGGAAAGTGTGGAACACCAGGTGGACTCCTGGCAATCCAGAAGTTGAGGGATGAAAGGATAACAGATAGAATAGTTACTCACAGAAAGCACAAGCAGACCTTTTAGTTCAGATATTTGAGTATAACACTGCAGGAACAGCTGTGTGTTTGTCTTCCTACCTTTCCCGTGAGACACCTCCACAGTCCAGGTGCAGTTGAGAGAATTGGGGTAAAAGTCTGGAAAGCCAGGAGAGAGGATGGTCCCCGTCTTTCCATAGATGTAGCCTCCACAAAGGGCTGCAGAGGACGAGAGAGAGACACGGAGAAGTGAGATTCCGACTTCCCAAGCACGGTACTAAAAGACCTGTGTGGGAGACGATAAGAGTGATAAAGTGGCTGCGCCTGACGGCTGGATAATGACGTGCCCAGAGAAGAGTGTGACAGACAGTGAGAGCATCCACAGCTCTACAGGAACAGAGTAAATTAAAGTAAAGTGGACGAGTGAGGTCAGCTGACACTGAACCAACAGCAGACAGCGTTTCTTAATGCTCTCCATTATTGATTACTTCGGGTGAACTGAGAGCCATAACGTTTTCATACCACACGGAATATTTGGGTTGTATGCAGCGACTTATCTTTAAAAGGTGACTCACTCTAATGGAAACTAACAAATACACGGTTAGATAATGAAAAGGCCTCTCAGGGCAGAAAATGGAAAATAACACAGCAGTAGTTTTTCAGCTTTTCTTCTATGGCTGCAGCGCTGCTGTCTGCAGAGGACAGTTTGAATCAGATACTGTGTGCGCCTCCCTTGAGAGCACACGTCGAGCGGAGCGACCCAAGTGGAGACAGCGAGCGCGTGTTTCGCTGGTGCCTGCCGGCCCCGGTGAGTTAAATGCACCTGGATGTCCAGCTTAGGCCACTGTGTTAGTGGAGCTTCTGTCTGCAACCCACACCACACACTTGTTACTGGAGAAATGGACAGGAGATCCCTCTCTCACACCTCTCTACAGGAATGCTGCCGCAGCTAAAGGGTTTACGTCCAGTGTGTTGACAGAAACATTTATGTAGATGGAAGAATAAAAACCAGCACACAGCTGGTGGATTGATAATGGGGACAGCTAAAATGGAGGCCAGTAGACGGTGTGTCTGTGGCGAAGCCATTGCCAGTTACATGTGATGCATGTAATAATGCAACTGGAACACCAGGGGCTCACTGTCCAATCGTGCGTGATGACTGACAAGTGCGCACCCAAAGCATCTGCTTTGAGTTCCAGATCACTGCAACGTGATCATGCGATTATACTGACATATGATTAGCATAACCCAGTATTACTGAGTTTAGCTGAGAAATTACAAATTACGATCCGCTCCGGTTAAGTTTACATCCAAATGTGTTCGCTTACCTCTACCAGCGGAACAAGTCAGTGCCAGGCCGGAGGGTGGCGCACATGACTGGGCCCTTTAAACCCAATAGCCTTAAAGTCTGTGATTATGTCGCTTTACAACATGCACCAACAGCGGGGCTATTCCACCCACTATACACAGAAATTTCAATAAAATGTAGTAGACCTACTCGCCATGATTGATTGCCAGCATTGGGGGGGCTTAAATCGCTGCAAGCAACAGGTTCGTCTCCATGTGGATTCAGATGAACAAAATAAAAATGTCCAGCTTTTGTAATTTAGCCTTTTCTTGGTCTCTTTTTTTCCCTTCATGTTTTGTCGCTCCACTTTCGTGCCTATAATTGACGTTAGGTTGGTGGACGGCTGTTGATGCCGATTTTACCCAAAATACATTTGGAGACAACATTGGTGATCAAATTTGCACATTGTACGCGAGAGTAAATATGAAGACAGCCATGAAAAACACACTTCTATTCAAAGTTATGAATAGACCTATAAGCTTAAAGTCAATCTTTTATTATTATTATTTTTTTTAATAACCATGACTTATCAAGGTTGGGACCACCAATAAAATTTAATTTCTTTTCACACCTCCTAATTGATTGCGGGGTAGGATGATCTCAGCAAAAGCCAGTTTGCTAATTAATCCCAGGTTAAGCAGGTTATTTGGACCAGGGGCGGACCGGAAGAGCCCAGCACTCACCCCGCAAGCTCCGCCCCCGCGTACGTCAGGTAGGATTCGATACATTTGTAGCTACGGTTCATCTGCATTAAAAAGCTGTTGGCAAAAACGGAGAAAAAGCCAGGTGGCCCTCTATCAGGCATTGAGGGAATTTACAGATTGTACAAATGGAACTGCCCTCTTGCCAGTGCTCAGCAGGTGATTGCACAATGCCATATTTGTTTGTGTTTAGGGAACGTCAGACGCCAGAGATGTGATCCTGTTAATGTTCTACATTTCATCTTTGGGCCAGTTGCAATTCTGAGACTTCATCTCTGCATCCATAAACCCAAATCCAGTTTATTTCTAGGTTAACCTTCTGATGGAAACACTGCTGGGAACGACACACACAATGACCTTAAACGTGCACACAGAATTTTTTTTTTAAGAAAGGGTTCCTCACCGTCACAGCTCGGGAGAGCATGACTCCACTGATGATTCTCTTCGCAAACAATCGGTTCCTGATCGCTCAGCGAGTACCCCGGGTCACATGTGAATGACACGCTAGAGCCGGTGGAGAAACTGCTGCCATGGCGACGCCCATTGACCGGAATACCAGGATCAAGGCAGGAGTCCGACTCCATTTTCACACCTGAGAACAACATGGCCAGTCGGAATGTTTACACACGCCGAGAGGGCAAACGCACGGCAGCGCATGAGGCAATTACAATATTATTTCCTGGGAGCACTGAGCATGTCTCCATCATAACACCCCTGTCTGACACTCAATCTTACTCTCATATCTGATGTTGAAGCCTGCTGCAGAGCGACTGTTGTCGGTGGTGAACAACAGGAAGAGGACGTTGGACGTGGAAATCAGGAAATGAGGCGCTTGGGTGCCGTGGTATTCACCAATCAGGGGAGAAGAGGCTGAGGGGCCATCTCTTATTTCCAGAGTGTCATAGTTGACTTCAGTCTGGAACCTGGAATGATATAAAATAAAACAAGACTGAATATGCGTATAAACCACCTCATGCCCTTTTTTTGTTTGTTTGTTTGTTTTCCTCATCCCAGATCACTCAAGGACTAGATGCGAGCACGCTGTTGTCAGCAGCATGGCCGCATCTTGCTGGCACCTTTCCTTGTTTTCAGCCACAACAGTATCTTTGCTTCGGAGCAAGTTTCCTCTCCTCTCGCGGTTTGACTGGTTTTCCCGTGGCCCTGCCCTCTGATTCTCACCTCCAGAACCTAAACCTCTGCACTGGAACGAAACGTGCTTCCACGGCCCAGAGTAGGACCTGACCTACCGTCCTGACTTATCGAGCGGCTGCAGGACGCTGGGAGCTGGACTCTGCTGCTGGGTGTAATTTAGGCCAACAAATACAGTTATTATCACCGCCAGAAAATAACAAGCAATTATTGTTATTAACTGTCCGATGGCACAGAAAACATGATGGGAGTGTGACTGCTGCATCAGAAAGTCTATTGAACTGCACAGGACTCTCATCTGCTGAATCCTGTCAATAACAACAGCCTGGCCTTGGCTTCCTGAAAAAAGACAAAAAGTAAAGAATTTGCGCTGCGCTTCACTGGGTGTTGTTTACAGAGGGGCAACCTGCCAGAATATCACAATTCAATCTAACAATCGAAAAGACTGACAAACACGATATTGCCGGCCGCCAACGGCGGTAATAACGTGTTTCATTATCTCGCATGACCTGAATTAATGGAGACATATTCTGAGCATAAACAAATCACCGACCTGTCAAAGTGTATCTTCACAGCGTGGCCTGGCTGGGCTTCAATTACCCACTGACAGTTGAGAGAGTCTTTATAGAAAGAGGGCCAACCTGGAGAGTGCAGGACGCCACTGTTAGCAGTGAGGTGGCCCCCACATGGAGCTGCAGGGAAGCAAGCACACGCTCATCAGCAAAATTAGACTAATTACCACTGTTCTCATGGCATGAGCACATTACATGGTGTTAAAATAATCGGTTCTTTTCTAGAATTTATTCCAGTGCCGCAAAGCCAGTCGGCATATTTCATGTATAAAGTATTGCAGCCGGCACAGTAATCAATAATGAGCTGGTCCTGATTGAAAAAGCTGACTAAAATGTAATCATTATTGCACGATCATTTAGAGGAAAAATCATGTACATTTATGTGACAAATGATTTTCATTTGCCTGCAACTCAGCAGGCTACAGACAGCAAGGCTGCCACGTTGTGACACTAATATATAGCTCATACTTTTATTCCCCTCTCACTTCTTTTCAGACTTTCCGGCTAAAAAGCAAGAAATCACTTCTGATGACTTTACTGTAGTTTCCTCGTCGATAAATGCAACAATTACTGCTTTGAGTGTGAGATCCTGGGCTGGAAGACTTAAACTGTCTGTCCAGCCTCGCAGTATGGAGTGATTTTATCATGTGATGTCATAATGACACATAATGTCACATTCAAGAGAGTTTGCGAGGAGAAGTCTGTAAAGTGCACTTTATCTTTTTCGATATAAATTTATAATTTCTAGTCCTTGTTAAGTTCTTCCAACAGCATTTTCCACTCTTCATTTGATCAAATAATCTCAGGTTTCCAAAGACAACATTGAACAAAATCAACACAAATATTGCATTTAGCCTTTCAGATTATATTAACACAGTGATAGTAAAGTACAGAATGCAAAGGAGGAAGTTATTAAATAATAAAATTCAGTTCTCCTCTGATAAACCATAGGAAGGGTTTTTTTTCAAGAATGATTTTCGACGCCATCCCAGTTATTAATAACAGGCGGAATTTGACGATGTCATTTATGCTGTATAATCAAGAAGGACTGGGATAACTGAAAGGACAGCAGAACTAGCATTTTAAAGGTGGAAAAAACAACCAGCAGCACACAAATGCCTCTCCCTGAATCACTTTCAGCAGGACTTCAGATGGTTTCATTTTAGATTATAGCTGAGAGATGCAGACTTGTGCGAACAGACAGGCCATACCGGAGACCAGCAGAATTAGTCCTGGAAAATGATTCTTTCTGCGGTGCACTTAAGCTAAACAGAGACAGAGCGAGCGGCGTGATCTGTCAGTCGACGCTTGTGAAGCGGAAACAACAGTGTTTAAATGGATCTAAATGCGTGTTTACCTTCACAGCGAGGTACAGCAGCAGACCAGACAACATTTCCGTCCTGGATGATGCAGGTGACCTGATCTGACCCCTGGAAACATGAGTGGATTAAAATATTTCAGTTTGACTTAGAATAACCAGACAGTGTGATAACTTCACCACACTGGACCTATTTTAGCTACTTTAGGTTATTCATAAGAAATTGACTTTTTCCTCTCCTGTCATTTACCTGGGTCCTAATAAACCCGTGATCGCAGCGAAAAGCCACCGAGCTGCCGAGCTGAAACTGGTCACCGTACCTCTGACCGTTGACGGGAACTCCTGGATCATGACATTCGTTCTGTCCGAAGGCTGACAGGAAACAGCACAAGAACATTAAAAACGGTGTCACCACACTAAATGAGCTGTGAGGCAGGCATATCTGCCAAAATGGTAAAAAGGATGGTAAAAAGGCGGTCATTGCTTTGCTATTGTCAGCCAATGTGACAACTCCTCCGATATAAAAATGTGGGATTGGAAAGATCTTCACATGGACTGGACCCTGTCATGTTTAGATTATATTATCAGTATCTCAGAGATTAATCCGATCCCACCTAGTGCACATGTGCCAGGTTTATTAAACACGAAGTTGAAAAAAGAAATAAGAGTCGGAGGGGAAAACAAGAGCAGAAAAACTCGACAAAAATGACGGTTGGTAAACAGTGAAGTAAATTAATAAATGTGTCTGGAAATGCATCTGCATATACATTGAAATGTACAGTAACGCATGCAGAGTGTAGGGTGCCTAGAGGAGCGGCTTTATGGTGTAATGATGGATGTAATGAGAAGAGGAAGAGGGATATGTGCATATGAGACCCAAAAGTTCAACACACAGAATATATGACCACTCCAGAGAGGCAGAATAAAGAGTTCTCCGGATAAAACAAAGTTGACACGAAGCGTGTCAATATAAAAAAAGGAGAAATAACAGAACAGCACAGAGTCGGAGGGAGAGGCAGAGGTCAGTGCGGCGTCCTTTAGAGTACAAACCTTGAGGAAGGAAGAACGCTCTCCAGCCCTGGCAGCAATACAGACTGATGTTCAGACAGAACCGGTGATCCTTTTAGCTCACAGCTTTCTGATGTCTCAGGTTTCGTGTATTTTAGCCTGTTGCCGTTGTGCAGAGCACTGCTGAGGAAAATTCACTGCAGCTCAGCACAAACGGCGACTTTTAAAAGGTGACTTTTAGCTTAAATGAACCCCCCAAAGACCAGTTTGTGTCCTTTGTATTGGAAAATGATTATTTTGCCCCAGTCAAATTCATTTTCATGGAATTCAAATAGAACATCATTTTTTCTAACCCATTAGAACTTTATAATGTTTCCAGTGAGCAGTCTTGTTTATTTTTTAGGGAATATTTGCTGTTGTTTCATGTTAAAACAATGTGTTTGCATCGGTACTTGTGTGAAAAAGTTGGTGTGATTGTGTTATTGAAACGAACTTTCATTTTAGAAAAGATTACATAAATATCTGCAAGCAACCTCCAACAAGCAGCAAGCAACCTCCAGCAACCTAAATCATTTTTTTTACTCCTTTTTTTTTTAATGTGCTGCAATACTGGAGAAGCGTGATAAAATGTACTTTTGACAAAGTTGCCTCTTCAGCCGTCTCTTTCAAGCCGGAGACAAGGTCATGGGGGAGGCAGTGTGAGTGTGAAATGGTGCAAATCCACATGGAAATCAGAGGGAATTAATCAGAATCAGCCATGCGGAACCGGTTCACCTCAGAGCAGATAAACACTGGCTGCAGCATTCAGGTGTAAATCTGACAGTGAGAGAGCGCTAACTACAAGCTTCAGTCGAGCAGAACCACTCATCCTCAGGACAGATGAAGGGAGCGCTGGCGAGGCGCACGGCCATTGTGCTCATCTAAACACAACTGCATCGCGGACCATGTGCCATCACACGATGACTCGCTGTCAATTACTGGATTTCTCCCTATGTTTGGATTGTCGTTTTCACTCTGCTTTTTGCTGAATTCTGCAGAGACAGACCCCCCTCCCCCATCATGTTTAAAAATGTAGTTACATAAGCAGCTTAAATGCAAAAAGAATATGTATGTTTTAAATTTAATGTTTTACAAATAGCTCACAGCTATCAAGTGATTCTCATTTAAACAGAATAATTATCCAGAGCTTCAGCATGCTGAAACGTCGGCCACAGAAACAGGTGGGAAATGATCCGAAGGACTTCTTCTGTGGTGGGGAAAAGGTCCCTGCCTTTAAAGGTTACTTCATGTCAGAATTTGGCTGGATTAGGAGACTCTTCTGCTCTGGAGTCTCTGCACGGTGCACAAACTGCTGCGTCATGAAAGCGGCAGCCTTTTTCTTCTCCTTTTCCAGCATCTGACCTCAAAAATCTGCAGCTCGTGTTGTTTACTGCACACATTTGTTTTGCTCTGCTACTGAAATAAAAAAAGAAATGATGACTGACTGAAAACCTGCAGAAATAAGCAAATTTAAAAAAAAAAAAAAAAGCCAAATAAACCTGTCCGTCCTTGAAAACCAAAAGCATAAAGAGTTTATAAGAAACAATAATAGATGCAGATGAAAAACGCTTTGCATTCCAAAATCTAAATCAATCACATTTCCTGCTGGTTTTTCCTTGTTTTTCCTCCTGATAAAATTGGTAAATTGTACAATTTGCTCCTCCGTGTATTTGTAATTTCCTGGGCTGTCATGCAGCGTCCCTTCCCTTCACTTCTGGGTTAAACTGATAAATGCATTTTCCCTGCAACTGAAACCTGCATATGCTGCGTATTTATGTGCATAACGGAATTATTTTCTACTGACTCTAAATACTGACAAACAAAAATATACACACAGCATCATTTGATGCACTGTTCTGTCATCAGATCTATTTTCTGCAGTTTATTTTCTCTACATTGGTCAGGTATATGCGTTAACCATTAACCAGGTGCAACATCCACTGAATTAAGCAGCCTAATGTGACTTTATGATAAAAATAAATAAATAAATCTCATGTGAATAAGATGTGAATTAAACAAGTGGAGGTAAAGATTTAACAGCAGTTGAGCTTTAACAGACAGATGCAGCGAAGGACAGACACAACAAAGTCCAAGATGGAGGAAGATACATACTGGTGTAGCTGATATTGAAGCCTTTTCCAGTGTTGGAATGATCGGACTGAAATTCCAGTCTCATGATGTGACCGTTCGAAGCGATTTGAGACGGAACATCTTTTCCTGAGAACGTTCCAAATGTGGTCATCTCTGACAGGCCTTTAAAAACAAGAAAAGAACAGTTCAAAATCAGTCAGTCACTTGCAACCATTTCAGTGTGTGTAGGATCAAACCAAGGACAGGCCTGGTAAAATTATTTTTTAAAGAAAGATTAAGGAAGCCCAGGACATCTATTACTGGTTGACCAGATCTTTAACTTGATGGAAACGACTCCAATGTGACTCGTATGGGAGGAAAATGGTTGTTATACATATATCAGTTGACCTGAATGTTGATCTTGTACAGCAGGACAATTCTGTTGCCATGGGTAAAACAATGTCTCGTCCCAAACACCCATTACCTCCTCAGGGCGACATGATTTTAATGAATGGCTGATTTGGGCAGCTGTGTAAAGGTGTGCTCTCCTTAAAGACATCTCTTTGTAGCTATCAAAAGGCCCACTGTGTACCAATTGAACGGCCCAGAAACCATTATGGCTCCCCCGTAGCACACAGAGCTGTAACCATGCATCACCTCATTTCTGTTGTAGACGTCTGCGCTGCGGTGCAGGACCATTTACCGCGACAAATGGCGTCGCGCTTTTTGTTTAGAAGAATACGCTCTGCTGCTGAAGACGCTCCCCGATGATCCAATCGGCAGTGACAGATCCGGTGGGGAGCGTAATTAAACCCAAAAGGGCCACGGAGAACAGAACCCAGAGGGCCCGTATCTGAGAGATATGGCGTGTAGATAACGCACATGGAGAGAAAGGCTGCCTCTACATATGGTAACACGCCACTTTAACAGGGGGAGGCTGAGGTGTTTGATGGAGAAATCAGCTGGACCAGCGAGGAACAGCGGAGTTTGTCACAGTTAGAAATAAATACATGAACCAGCAGTAGCAGCTCACTGATGAAACAGAAGTGAGAGGTACTGACGTTCCGTCTGATTGCTGATCGAGTCTGATCAAATCTGATCGGGGATTTATTACCTCTGCCAAGGACGCTGTGTGATAGTCGGCGTCTGTCTGTTCGCTTGTTAGCAAAATAACTCGAAAAGTTCTGAAAGGCTTTCCGTAAAATATTTAAGAGATGTTGATAATGGGGCAAGAAACATGATCATCCAAAGATCAAAGATCAAGGGGTTTTCAACATAAAGGAACCTACTAAGTTATGTAACCTTGTATTACTACTCCTGGGCTACCACCTTATTGTGGTGGAGGGGTTTGCGTGTCCCAATGATCCTAGGAGCTCAGCTGTCTGGGGCTTTATGCCCCTGGTAGGGCCACCTATGGCAAACAGGTCCTAAGTGAGGGACCAGACAAAGTGTAGCCCATTGACCCCTTATGATGAGCAATATACAGTAAATGGTCTTGAGTTTCCCTCGGGGTCACCGGGACCCCCTCCTGGAGTCAGGCCTAGGGGCAGGGCACAATGGCAAGCATCTGGTGTGAAGGCCTTTGCTCATGGGGTCCGGCCAGGCACAGCCCGAAGAGGCAACATGGGACCCCTCACCCTCACCACCCGCAAGAAGGGCCAAAGGGGTTGAGTGCAGTGTGTGCTGGGTGGCAGACAAAGGCAGGGACCTTGGCGGTCCGATCCCTGGCTACAGAAGCTAGCTCTAGGGATGTGGAATATCTCCTCTCTGATGGGGAAGGAGCCTGAGCTGGTGCGCGAGGTTGAGAAGTTCCGATTAGATATAGTTGGCCTCACCTCGACACACAGCAAGGGCTCCGGAACCAGCCTCCTCAACAGTGGTTGGACTCTCTTCCACTCTGGAGTTGCCAAGGATGAGAGGCGATGGGCAGGGGTGGCCATTCTTGTTGCCTCCCAACTCAGTGCCTGTACATTAGAGTTTACCCCGGTGAACAAGAGGGTGGCCTCCCTCCGCTTTCGGGTGGGGGGACGGATCCTGACTGTTGTTTGTGCCTATGGCCCAAATAGCAGTTCAGTGTATCCACCCTTTTTGGAGTCCTTAGAGGGAGTACTAGAGAGCGCTCCTTCTGGGGGTTCCCTCGTCCTCCTGCGTGACTTTAATGCTCATGTTGGCAGCAACAGTGAGACCTGGAGGGGCGTGATCGGGAAGAATGGCACCCCTGATCTGAACCCAAGTTATGTTCTGTTGTTGGACTTCTGTACTCATCACAGATTGTCCATAACGAACACAATGTTCAGGCATAAAGGTGTCCACATGTGCACTTGGTACCAGGACACCTTAGGCCGCAGTTCAATGATCAACTACTGTATATCACATATGTCAAACCGGTTCCAGAAAGGGCCGTGTGGCTGCAGGTTTTTGTTCCAAACCAATCAAGCACACACAGTTTGACCAATCAGCTGTCTGAAGACTCGGATCAGTTGATTAAATGACTTCAGTCAGGTGTGCTATTGCTTGGTTGGAACCAGAAGTCCCAGAGAAGACCGTTGACACGCTGGAGAGACTATGTCTCTCGGCTGGCCTAGGAATGCCACGGGATTCCCTCAGAAGAGTTGGACGAAGGAGCTGGGGAGAAGAAAGTCTGGGCTTCCCTGCTTAGGCTGCAGCACCCGCAACCCGAACCCGGATAAGTGGTAGAATGGATGGATGTATGGTATTACTTCTGCCTACGTACTATAGCACTGCTACTGGTTAACTTGTACAGGTTATTTTTAAGTTCAACGACCTCCATTAAAGGAACAGAGAACGCTGGAACTCCCCCTACATGAACACACAGAAGGTTGTTCTGGGTGGAAGTCACACTCGCTACTTGGTGGAGGTCTGTGTTCTTCGAGTGCTTTTCTAGTTTTGCATCTGACCAGTTTTAATCGTCAATTGATGCCGCGAGGCTTTTGGCATGAAGAGCTTGAGCTCACTGTCAGAGTTAACATAACGCTTAATGTTGTTAATGAACCAGAAGCAGAGCAGATTGAAGCTGCGATTCATCAGAAGAACCTGCAGCTCTGTACCAGTAGGAGAAGCAGCAGTGGTAAGGACTCGTTAATGCTGCTCCCCATCAGACATTCAGAGATCGGCTTTTCTTTTATAGTTTATGCTGGGAAAACAGATTAAACTCTTACAAGAAATTTTTCCAAATATGAGGTTTTATCCTATTTGGGATTACCTGGCGACCTGAAATGCTACAGTTTAAACTGTTTTCTGTCTCGAAAGAAAGGTGAACCTAGCCTCTATGTTGGAGAGGAGGAGTGGGTTTGTTTTTTTTCCAATTATTTTTTCATAGATTTTGTTGTAAGGAACAAAACGGCTGTTTCAGGTGAGGCCAGATCTGCCAAAGCTTCATCCAGACTCTGACATTTCCTGTCGTTATTCAACAGATCCATGCATGAGTGTTGGTTCGATATTTATGGTCTGTCCTCTGGGATCCGCACAATTAATTATCAGGAAGATCACATGTATTTATAAATAATATTGGTTGTTATTGGTTATCATTGGTTTGCTTATCTATAATTAGAGGCAGCTAATGTAACCTGTTCATTTAAGGTTATTGACCTTCCTATGAGAGAGAATACTTCCGCAAGAAAAGTCTATTGTGGATCCTTTATGAAGTAGATTTTCTCCATCAGCCAATTTTATTTTTCTCATATGGGGATTTAAAATGCATGCACTCTTAATTGCACATATACGATGATTGAGTTGGAAAGAGCGAGCGCCTTTGTTCGCAAGCAATTCAAAAGCTCTTTGGCTCATTCATTAGCGCATTGATATTCACAAAAACAGGACTGGAGAGACAATCGCAGCATCACTGGCTGAAAGAGTGACAAATCCTGTTGTTTCATTAACGAGGAGACATCGAGGACAGCAAACACACTTTATCACAGAGCTGAATATCAGACTGAAGTGAACTGAAATAAAAATCTGATTATGCCTTTAAAAAAAAAACCTCACCTTAGATTTTTTGGTAACACTTTAGTTTGGGGAACACATATTAACCATTAACCTTTGCTATGAATAATAACGTATCAATTTGCTGCTAATACTCCTGCTGGTTAGCAGGTAGTTAATGGTGAATTTGTGTTCCCTAATCTAAAATGTTACCTATTTTTCTTTTTTAAATGGATGCCGAATATTTTACTGATTTGACTTTAAATTCGATACTGTCATCTCATCAGGATGAATGATGGATCCTTTGAACTGATTCATGATTTTCACACTGCTGTGAAACACAGCGTTAAATGAGGCGTGCTCATAACCTTCTAAAGACGAGCAATCAAATGGAGGCCATATTGGGGAATGTTGATCATATTTACTTACAAGCGTCTGTTGGCAATGGCACCAAGTCATTTTCTTGAGCAGTAAACAGATGGTTGAGAAAATTACATCTGTCATAGACACACTTCCTGCACTTCATTCACTCGATTTGTTTTGGACAGATTTAAACTGGGCTCAAGAATTATTACAAGTAGCTTTTGATATCTCTATAAAGACAAAATTCAATATTTTTCAGTGGTAGAAACACTAAAAAAATAACTCCCCTGTGGTCAGTTAAACACAAAGCTGCATCAGTTTCTTCAATGGGGTGTCACATGGTCACATATCAAAAATTCAAGTGTGTGAGCAACTAAATACTTTACTTTAGTAGCCATACATGCACATTCATGGAGAAATATAAAGTGGCAAAACTATATTAGTGAAAGAAAGAAAGGTACCACTTCATGGTAGAGTGAAGGTAGCAGGAGAAGTCAGCCAGGGAGACGGAGCCAAACTTACCTTCATCTTTCACCACCAGCCAATCAAACTGTGGCTCCAGGTCGAAGTCAGAGAAGAGCAGATGGATGCGGCTGCCTGGTTCAGAGATAATCAGCCACACACAATTCAGGTTGTTGCCGTACTCCTCCGGGTAGTTTGGAGAGAGTATGGTTCCCGACGGAGCCGTGAAGTTAAAGAAACAGGAGACTGCGAGCATCAAGGAATCAAAGACACAGGAAGGTCAGAACAAACAACAATAAAACACAAGAAGAGGAAGAAACAGAATGAACTTCACAGTAAAGAAGCTGTACGCACACACACAGCTGGGTTTGTTGCCAGACCACTGGTTATTGTGCTGACAGGTGATAGTTCTCTCTCCCACTAGTTCAAAGGCCGACTGACAGAAGAAGGTCAAAACGTCGCCGTGTTGGAAGCGATCACCACTACGACGACCGAACGCCGGCACCCCGGGGTCTCCACATCCTCCGAGGTCGATTTCTGCAATGCAGAGGACACAAACGGCCGTGTTTGCATGCAGAAACAGATGTGAGCGTGTAAAGTCGTGGGGCAGGGTTTATCTGTAAGCGCTTCCCTTTCATTGTGTGCAGCTGTTCAATGTTCTGTCCAATCAGGAAACAGATCAACAGGGGACCATTCAGAAGAGCAGGTCTGCAACTGCTGGACTCCTGCTCTTTTAAAATACTACCACTTCACACCACTCATGCTCCCGAGGGTTTCTAGAGCCTGCTTCCTGTCTACTGATTCATAACTGTTATCCTGAGAATAGATAAAGATGCAGCAAACATTCTTGCCCTCCACTGTCGATCATGTTCAATCTTCTCCTCCGTCTGACTGGCTGAGTCAATACTGGTCGTTACCGGTGTGAGGGTCAATGCTGGACTGGCCACCAATCATATTCCATTTTTTCTGGCAGGTTTTTTTCCCCTCTTATCCCTTCTTCTCATAACGGCAAAGCGCTCCTCTGTCTCTCGCCTGGGTTAAATCTTGACATTCTATCAGTCACTAGTCCTTCTGGAACACATGTTCCACCAGAGTCCCGGCGTGGCTCAGGGCAAATACACATCAAGGTTAACAGTGGCTGTGTGTTCAACACCTCTGCTGCACCCCACAAGAATAGCTAAATAAAACTGTGTGTGCGTGTGTGTGTGAGTGTGTGTGCGTGCATGTGTGCGTGCATGTGTGTGTGTTTGGCCCACAGCTTCCTGTCATACAGCAGACAAGTGTCAGGACGGATATCAGCCATCTTGAGCCCTATGTCATTATGAAGGCCTAACTTTCAGACTTTGACTTTGTTCTTTTTGTTTTCTTCTCTGTTACATCTCTAGGATTTATTTCCCATTTCTTTAAAAGATCAGAGAGTGATGAACAACAGTTGTATACCTTACAGAGGTGATACAGTATGGATGATTTAATCAAAGGCTGGAATAAAAAATGAAGAAGAAAGATTTGGTTTTCTTTTCTCCTACGCTACCACTGATTACCTGGGTGTTTTTTCAGATGCTCTAATTTTTTAAATTGGAAAACATGCAAATTAGACTGAGCATCTACATTGTCTATGCTGCCAAGAGAGGGTGAGAGAGAGGGAGGGAGACAATCAAGTGTTATGTGACAGTACAAAAAAAGAAAAACTGCACAAAGACACATATTGGGTTTTCCTGTGGGACTGAAGGAGAACTCTGCTGGGGGAACATGATCAAAGTGTGCTGTGGGGTGACATTATGCAATGTGACAGCCTCGCATATACAAAAGCAAAGGACAACAACAGCACCATACAAAACACACCACGGGGGGTGCTTCAGCTCTCCTGGAGGTGAAAAAAGAGAAAAAATATAGATCATCTCAAGGCCACCCAGTACAATCTGTTTGTGTCTTTATTCTTTCTTAGGAACTTTTCTTGAAGTGTTGATTTGCTGTGAAATGGGCCTTCCTGTCATTGAATAGGCAGGTTTGAGATTCATGCGGCCAACAAAGGTGTTGTGCTGCCTCGACAAAAGCTTTTCATTAGTTTGGCCAAGAGCTGCTGTTGGCAAGAGTCCGTGTTGTTGGGTTGAAATAAATCATCTACGTGATTCCAGGATAACCTGCCGCCGCAAAAAACAGCAACCTGAGATTTTGTTAAAGAAACACATGAAAAAGGGTTAACAAATACTCGAGTGTGCTGTTGATTTTATTTACTACTTGATGGCGGGGGGGGGTGGGGGTGGGGGGGTGGTGGTGGTGGTGGTGGTGGTAGGAGTTTCTTGTATTATTGTATTTCTAAAGACCGAGGCAGACTCTGCAGGATATGTTGTCTTCTTTTTTTGTGTATTGTATCATTGTTCTTCTTTATTACATTGAAGGTTGCACGGCCGTGTTGTTTCAGCTGAACAATGGATGACCCCGGTAAGAGTGTGTGCATCACTACTGAGTCAAAAGGCTTCATTCCACCCACTCCCTCTCTCGCTCTTCATTCTCTCTCACTCTCTCATACTTCATTCAGATTCAGATTTGCACATTGTCACCTGCCTCTCTCAGTCAGTTACATGTTGTCCCTCCTCCTCTTCCACACTTTCATTGAATTAGGTCTCACTGTGCCCTCGTCTCTCAGACTCCCTCTATCGCTCTCATGTCTGGAGCCTTTTCGGTTCTCTTTCACCCAGTTCAACTTAACAAGCTGCCTCTAATGATAGTAATAAAATAGACATTTCTAAATAATGAGGTAGCATGACACCTTTATTTCTTTGTGCAACCCACCTTTCCTTTTTAAAAAGAAACAAATTAAAATTTCTCTATTGTTTTTGTAGTGCGACTTTTTCATAATGTATGCATATTGTGTGCATTTGAAGAATAACAGATTAATTTATGGAGAAAAACATGAAAAGCATTATGTAATAGTGATTTTATCGCTTTAAATTTTTACAAATGAAAACAAAACTCAACAAATTTGAAAACGGGACACAAAGTTAGCAATACACAGTATATGACTGCCGAGGAATTGTCTGTGTGTGTGTGTGTGTGTGTGTGTGTGTGTGTGTGTGTGTGTGTGTGTGTGTGTGTGTGTGTGTGTGTGTGTGTGTGTGTGTGTTTTAGAGACACAATCACATGATGATTCAGTTATTCTTATAATGAAGTTACTTAAGGACTGACCTTCGTATTCTGCTTTGAAGCCAGCCGAGCCGATGGTGTCGTCTGACTGCAGGTGCAGCCACATCTGATTGGACAAACTGACGATGAGATCCGGAACGCTGGAGCCAGTAAGTCTGTAAGAACCACGGTTTGAAGGTGAATGTGCGAAAAGAATATATATGCCAATTAGTTACCGATGCAAATGTAAAAGTGCAAGTTCCTGTAAAGCAAAAAGTACAGAGATACTATTGTTGTGAACGAAACCAAGGGGAAGCCAGGAATTCATTTTTTAGGCATTTGCAGAACGTTCTCAGCAAACGGGCCATGACTGTTACTTTAGTGAAAGACAACCAAGAGTAAAAGACATTTTATTCCATTTGACTGTGTCTGTTACCATCCATTAAACACAAAAATATATATGCCGTTATGTTTAACGGCGAGGCAGAGCCACTAACGTTTCCATAAACAGTAGAATGATGGCTACTGGAGGGATCGCTGATAATACATCTGAATAATACATGATTTCTGTGAGGCTTAAGAGCAGAGCCCCCCATAACACAATCAAAAATATTAAAAACACATTTTCTAAAGATCATTTTCATGAAAACTGAAGGATGGTTTCCAATTTATCCAAATGTCAGAATTATGACGCTCTTCGATGCTGTTTGTGTTCATTACTTGTCAAATGGAAGTGGCTTTTCGTCGGGTTCCTTTACTCAGGAGAACAACTTCCTGGGCTGTCCTAAAAGCCTTCAATCCTTCATGCGTAGCCGCAGGACAGCGTGTTCTAAGAGGCAGCATTTTCTTGTTTGACACGGTAATGGCCCGAGCCTATTCATTCAGAGAGGGTCACTCACACATAGAGCACCCTCCGAGTGTCGCCGATCTTCCCTCCATCTCCCACCGTCAGCGTGTCGTATCCTCGCTCCAGATCAAACTCCTCAAATGACAACTTTATTACCTAAACGAGACGCACACAAAGATATAATCAGAAATGTGCTCTTCAGGAGGGCACTGAATGCATCACCTTTCTAAAAAAACAAACAAACAAAAAAAAACTTTTAAATTTTAAAATAAATTTTTATAAAAACAATTTACAGTTAAATGCAATACAGTTACAGCAGCTCTATGTGTTTTTCATCGATCGCATCTTCACATGAGAGTGATGGTGACGTCACTCTGGATGATTCTTCGCAACAGAAGATCCCAGAGTAATTTGTAAGCAGAAGCTGTAAGAGACATTTTATATAATCTATGATGGCTTGAGGTGTGTGGAGAAAATGACACATAACCAGTTTAAATACAAAGAGAATGTTCTGTAGTGTCACTGTCAAAGTCCTGATCTGAGTCTGACAGAGACACCTGACAGAGTCCAACAACGACAAACAGAGTAAAATTACAGAGTCAAGGTGTGCAAATCTGATGGAGTCCAGCAGGTTCACATGGTTGTAATCAACAGTAAATCTACTGGTGCTGAAGGCCCAGCAGAGAAAATTACCTTTATGTCCTGTCTGTTGCATGATTATAACCTTTTTTAAAAAAAAAAAAACAACAAAAAAATCAAGCCATCATTCTTTCCAATACAGTTGCTCGCATCTCCTCTGGGAAATCCAGGTACCCAGCAAACAGCCTACTGCTGCGGAACACTGAAATTGAATGTTAAATGTCTTACTTGCAGGCATGTTCGTGGCTATGATTGCATGCATGCAACACTGGATGATTCATCTACGGTGCATTCTGAAACGCCGTAATTCCGGTATTCTACTGTTTGCTGCTCGTCCATTATTTATTAGCTCTATATTATATGTGTGACAGAATGGAGGGCAGCGGGCTGTGTTTAGAAAAGCTCTGAGGCAAAGGAGCTGGTGCATTAGAGGTCTAAAATGAACCATGATCTGCGATATTGAGGGTGTGAATCAATCACATGGCAAATCACACTTCAGTGAAGAAAAGAACCTTACCGCAGGTGATAAGGATGTAGAAACCATTTCAACACGCCAGAATCAGCAATGCATAACTAAGCCTCCGGCTGCGCTTTGTCAAAAATAAAAATGGCTCGCAAATGTTCAAATAATGTAAAAGGATATGGAAGCATCTCACGGATTAACCGCGCTGGCAGGAACAGCAAAGAGGCCCCGAATAACTGCCTAAATATGGATTTAAACACAAGTTTCAAATGTTTAAGTTGATAAAAAAATTAAAAAAAATTGTTGACTGGTGTTGCATTTAAAATGTTTTTTTGTTTTTATGTCTGTAGATTTTTTTTTTCCTGACATAGAGGGAAAATTTTAAAGCCAAAACCAAGCATTTTGTCAAAAGGCATTATGGGGGGATATAAAACGATTCCCTGTCTATCAAACATGAGCGAAGCCTTAAATCCTAAAACTACTTTGAAACCTTTTTCCCCCTTAAATGTTTCTGGAAAAGGCAAGATTCCTTTTCCAAAGACAGGTTCTGCATCCAAACTGTGGGAGTCACCACACTAAGGTCTTCACTAACACCTCTCAGCATGTCACGTAACATGAAATGACTTGACCGGCCATGCAGTGGCCTTTCAAACCCGCAGAAGTGTATTTGTGTTGTGCCACAGAAGCAGGAGTGCTGTGAGCACTTCTGTGCAGTGGGAAAAACGAGCTTTCAAAGCTCAAAGAAAAGCTGCTTCCTGTTCTTTACTGAATTTAAAGTCTGAATAGGTAATCTCTTTTCAGACTTATTATTGTGCCAACCTGCGCTTCTTTGCTCTGTGTGTGTTTGTGTATGCTGTATATGAGTGTCTGGAAGGTCAACACTAGACTCATTGTAGCAATAGACCTAAAGGAAGGAACTAAAGCATCATCACACTAAGACCATTAGCAGGAAGCTCAGCGCTGTTCAATAGATCCAAATGGGCCCATTTAGAAAGGCATTAGGAGCAGTCTGCCACTCCAAGCTATATTAGATTAGCTGCTTTAAAAGAAAGAGAAAAAAGGGAGGCCGCAACAACAACATACACAAGTGTAACTATAGTTTCAAGTGTTGGTGTTGACAGCAGACCTCAATTGATATTCAGCCTGAAGACAAATGTTCTGGGATTCTTTTCCCCTCCTTATTTCATTCTTTTTCTTTTTTTTTTTAACAGCAAACCCATTTCTGATAAATGGCAGATGTTCTTGGAAATTGAGGCCCTGAGTTCAGTCGTGGGAGGTGTGTGCAGTTCAAACACAGAGGGATCGCTGCCACCGCGTCGGTAAAACTGTGGCGGCACGAATGTTTTAGGTCTCCACAGTGTGATGACCACAGCCGGGGAGGAGGGAGGGTGTGTGTGTGTGTGTGTGTGTGTGTGTTCATGGGGGGGGCTCTTCTAGTTTCTGCTCAGAAATGTTATCGCAGACGCAGAAGATGGGAAATGAGAAGCCTTCCACCTGTTTACAGCCACTACTCACAAATGTATCGCATGAGCTCATCAAATAAACGGTTCAAGGACGCGCCGACAGACTTTATGATAGAACACAACATTTTATCGACACCATAATCAGCTGGTTTTAGCAGCAGACGGTATTGCCGTAGTGTGCAGTGCTGATATCACCCACAGAAAAAACAGAAAACCCACACATGCTGACTGGTGTGTCACTGTGGCGACCTACTGCGTGGAAAGCAGAAATTACTGAGTGGACTGCTTCTGCTGAGGCAGCAGCATTGCTGAGTTAGCACCGAGCTGCAGACAAAATAACTAAAACATAGTGTAAATCCTTAAAGCCATCAATCCATCTGTCATTTTTTGGCTCGTCATCTATCACAACACAGCCTTTTTTTATAATATTAAGGAAAAACAAGATCTTCTTATTACTTCCCTGCAGTCGCAGCTACACTGGTACGCGTTCATTTGCCTAATGTGGCACCTGAAGGCAGATGTTTATCTACGTTCCTCAACTTCTTCATCCACTCAGTCAAAGACCACCCTCCCCACAGACATTTGTTGTTGTGCGGCTTGTTGTTTTTCTTCTGAATTTAAGAATTGATTAGCAGAACACATTTTGAGTGAGTAAATATTGGCCAGACAATGATGGTATATTAGCAGGAAACAGCTTCATGGTTGACCTTCTATCCCAGCAGAGGCAGGAACACACACTTGAGAGGTCAATAGTCCATCACAGGACGCGTACACACAGGCACGCACGCACACAGGCACGCACACAGACACACACATGCATTCTTGTACTTGAGAAATTACTTTTTGTTCGAAATCATTTATTTCAGTCTGCTCTAAATGAAAACTTACTTTTTTTTAATTTATTTTGCTTCACTCTCTTTTACAGAACCAGTTAAAAACAAATCCATCTAAGTCATCCTTTTGGAAACACAAAAATTTGTAAGGTTAATTGAGCATTGTATGCTCCTGTCTGCGGTGCACAAACCAGATTAGATTGGGGGGTTACAAATTGTACTCCTTGTCTAATGGGACTGAAAGTGTATATTTTTGAATAATACTGTATCCACTTGAGCTTTAGTGCATTTTGTAGTACTTTGTCACAGTAATATAAAGAAAAGTCTACTAAGGTGACCTATAACTCCCTCCACCCTCGTCAAAAAGGAGCACAGAGAAGGAAAGTTGTCCTAAAGCAGGCTGCAGGAGAATCCCCTTGCTGAGATTACAGGCTATGTTGACTCACTGGTAGGATGCCATGATGATAGTTTGTGCCATTTCCCCCCAACCGATTACTTCTAGCATTTCAGCCAAAGAAACAAGTCCAGGAGCCACAAGCCAGGATCCAGATTTTAGAAACACCAACACACTCATATACAATCACATAGAAGATCATCTATTTGGCTCTGGCTGCATGTTTGCTGTTTAAAGTCCTGCACGGTTATCTCTACATGGTATATACATGTAGGCAGATACAGGTGGTGGGCAGATACAGGTGGTAGGCAGATACAGGTGGTAGTCAGATACAGGTGGTAGGCAGATACAGGTGGTAGGCAGATACAGGTGGTAGGCAGATACAGGTGGTGGGCAGATACAGGTGGTGGGCAGATACAGGTGGTGGGCAGATACAGGTGGTGGGCAGATACAGGTGGTGGGCAGATACAGGTGGTGGGCAGATACAGGTGGTAGGCAGATACAGGTGGTGGGCAGATACAGGTGGTGGGCAGATACAGGTGGTAAGTATATACAGGTGGTAGGCAGATACAGGTGGTACTCAGATACAAGTGGTAGACAGATACAGGCGGTAGGCAGATAAAGGATGCATAAAAAGCCACTGCCCATTGTTGCTGTGGACCCACAAAGGTGCTTAATCGACTTATCCAGTGACTTCATCCCGTACATTAGCTGGCCATTTCAGTAATTACTTGTCTGACTTATCTTAAAAATGTTGCAGTCATGCCTGGCCCAGCTGGTTTTATTGGGCCTCTTCTCAGCCCATGATTCACTCACGCAAGAAAATCAAGACCTGCATTTTCTGAACTCCATGAAAAGCCTATTCATCCTTTTTCCTTTCCATTATTTGTTTTTTTTTTTCAAGGCCATTCGGGGGGGGG
>BJFM01001131.1:3396-33954 GCA_016586285.1 Arothron firmamentum | reverse complement strand
GGTTGTTCTATCTCAGTGAGGAGAGTGACACAGACTGATGGCCACGCAATCACATGGCTATATAATCCCATTAAAGGCCCACCTGACCTGCATTTTTAAAGACCGTGGAAGGAAACGCTGCAACAGCGGGACGTCCATCACAGCGAAACCAGTACACGCCACTGAAGAAAAACCAACATCTCATCAAAGATGATTGCAGGTGAAAATTGAAAGTAAAACCAGCTGGTGTGTTAGCACAACCACCTGAGCTCTGCCCATGGGGAGGATGGAAGGCTTGTGGTCAAGGACCACAAACGAGCCCACTGCGTCTGCAATATCATTTGACTCAGTGATGAGGGGCAACAACTGTGGCATCTGCGCCACTCCTCTCCAAATGTGGCCCCTCACTCAAAGCCTTAAGAAAGTAAACTATCGCAATCTGATAAAACAACTCCCATGTCACGGTGCTAACAGCACCTTTGAGAGCTGCTGACCTGCTGGCTGGACAATTTGGGAAAATAAACTGGATCCCTGCTTCCGGAACGCTAGCAGCAACAACAACAGCAGGCTGAGGCCGATTTCCTGGGATTTATCCCTGGAAATCTCCAGAGCAGATGGTTCCTTTCAGAAAGCCCAGCATTACAGCTCTAAAATCATGCATTAGCAGGTGTAGCGGAGGAGAGCTGTGCCCAAAGGGAGAGAGGCCTGACCCGGAGTCATCACTGAAAAGACCCATTTGGTAAAAAGGTAGAAGGTTCAGAAATGGAAGCACAGGGCTAATGTAGTAAATTACAGCTGGCAATGGTGCCAAATTACAGAAAATAGCTGGGGGAAAAAAATCATTAAATTGATATAATGTGATAATTGATTAATGTCTTCTCTTTAAAATTAAAAGTAGCAGTTTTTTCATTAGAGTGTAAAATAAAATTGAATGTAGAATACTGGAACATGCAGAGGTGTATTATGAATATTTATTGTGAAAACAGTAACTTTAAATCTTATTGACACTAAACTGAACAATGACAACGACCTGGAGAACATTTTAACTTCAGCGACTATTGCAAAATGCATGCGCAATTCATACGCAGACAGAAAGAATTCCACTGATTTATTTATTTACTTACTGACAGTAATCTCAGCCAGCTCCCCACAAAGTTTAACCAAATCTGATAGACTGTCACCAAATATGTCTGAGCAGCATGAAAGTAATGGGGGTGCTTATCCATGCGTGGAAATGACCAAACACACACTTATATGGTTTAATCAGAAAGAGACAGCAATAATTAGAGGCCTAATGGGCATGTGTGCTGATGCGTTTCAGGGTTTATGTGTGTGAGCCGCCGGGCGTGGCTCACACTCCAACAAAATTATTATCTGATTGATACCGATGAATCCAATCTGTGGCACACGGGGACGCACAGCCGTGTTTTCCCTCAATCCCACCTGAGAAGTTGACAGTTTACCCAGCAACATATTTTCGCAACCTCTGACAGTTGGCAATTAGGCTGGCAGGCCGACTTTCGCAGGAATCACAAAAGACCACGTGGCCGTACACGCCCTCACTGGGGCACACGCGTAGAAATGAACGGGTGCGCAACGCCGGCGGCCTGTCAGGCCAAAAGAATCACTATCGATCCCTTCGCTTTTATTTCAAATTTAGCAGAATGACAACGAGCACAAAACCAGCCAGAGTTTGTTATTATCTATTGAAACTTGTGCACATAAATCCACAGGCACAATATTAAAAAAAAGAAAAAAGCAGCTGAAAAGGCGCACACATCGATGAAAACATTCATCTTGTCCCAGCTGTGTAGTGCACGTTATTGATGAGAGAAATCATCTGGAATAATGGTCAGTCAGGGGCAGAGAGGGGTGGGGGTGGGGGGGGGGGTGTAGGGGGAGGGGGTAACAGAAGAGGAGGCAAAGAAGTGGCAGATGACATCAGAGCCATTTCCAGACACAACTGTCTACAGGAAGTTCTGCATCTCAGTTCAAGCGCAGCTTTTCTTAAAATATCTTAAACTCTCTGCACTGTGTCTGACTGCATTTGAACACATCTCCATCCTTCATTGGGACACACACACACACACACACACACACACACACACACACACACACACACACACACACAAAGGCACACAAACACAGCAACTGATTTTTATTTTGGAAGGAAAAAAAAAACCCCAAAGTGTTCAAAAATGAAGCGGCTGGGAAGCTCTTCCCAGTCCGACAGGAAGTGTGAAAAATATGTTTTTCTTGGTTTGATTTTCCACTTAGCTACTGTATTTTCTCTGTGCTTTGGCCAGTATAAAAATATACGTGTTATCATATGGGATAGTACAAAATTCATATTAACAGACATTGAAATAACAGCAGGATAACATGTTTAACTGTATTTAGGGTTACAATAGAACATACCCAAAATAGATTCAGAATAAGACCTTATATATACCATGTCGTGCTACAAAATATCTCTTTTCTGGACACATTAGCCTCATTTTTAGTCACAGTGTTACAAATTCAAATATTTTTCCTTTCTTCTTCTTCTGTTCTGCACCCATCTAGCCGTCTCTATCACTCCCTCCGTTCTTTTGTTCGTTTCTCCCTCTGTGTATGCAGATAGTGACATTCTGCAAATGCCAGCAGCTGTAGTAGCTGATAATCCGTCATTATAGCACATTCTTAAAGCGCTCTCCAACCTCAAGCATTTTTTACAAATGTGCACACACACACACACACACACACACACACACACACACACACACACACACACACACACACACACACACACACACACACACACACACACACACACACACTGAGTCAGGCACAGACGGTAAACAGAGTGGATAACAGACATCTGTCATAAGCTAGTCCTGCGTGAATCTGTTATATTTTATTGTATTCTATTCTATTTTACATCCATCAGAACACCCGCATGCAGCTGCATGTGCATGCACACACTTCAGTGCTTTGCACTGAAGTTTTCCTACAGCTATAATTTATTTTATAGCACACACCTTTACAGAGTGTTTTAGTCTTTTAGCTAGAGCCCTGAACATGAATCGGTTGAGAACCTGCTGGACGGTTGACAGTTCCTCGGTGTTTAAAAACATATTTCTGAGTATGGAGCCATAGTTTCTGCCTTTGTTTATCAGTAATAGTGAAAATTCTGCCTTGTCTGTTTTAATTTATTGCCTGTCTCTTCAAAGCCAGTCAAATTACAAATGAACAGTTGAGTGAACGCTGCCTCCAGTTCAGACCAACTACAACAAGACGCTGATATGAGAAGAAGTTAAAAATAAATAAATAAAAGGCTGCAAAATTCTATAGAAATTATACTCAGGGTGGAGCGGGAGGGTGATTTGTTTCTACAGAGGTGGCCATAACCCTTTATTCATCCTGGCAACGGTTTCTTTCCATCAAGGTCATAAAGATGTAAAAGTGTGTCTGCAGAAAGCAGATTTCTTTCTTTCTTGCTGTCGACTTTCTTTGCTCTTCTGCTCTGAGGCACTCTCCAACATCAGGATTCCTCCGTTCCACTTCTTCAGAGGCTGAGAGGTGAGTGGACTCCATTAACATCCGGCTTTAGAGAAAACGACAATGCCACATGTCGAGTACCTGATTGGAAATTCAGTCCCTCTCTCCCGTCTTTTTTTTTTTTTTTTTTTTTTACTTCTCTTTATTTCTGGGACTGCTTTTTAATCGTGAAGGAGCCGGCTGAATATTCAGCCCCATTCGCTTCCTCGCTTCCTCTCTCGGCTTTCTCTGTAGTGTTCAATGAGCTCAGCGCTATCGTGCTCTCCTCTCGCTCTCCGCCTGTCCCTCACTACACTCAGTATCTTCAAAGTTAACATTTTAGACAAATCAAAGTGAACACAGGCAGAGGAAGATGGGAAGCGATAGAAGGATGGGAAGAACATGAGAAAAAGCAGAGTCGAGGGGAGCTGAGTAATAATAATAGATAGAAGAGAACAGCAATGCAAGAGGGACAGGGTGAAGCAAACGGGGGCGAAGGAGGACTCAAAACGAGGACAAGATGTGACCGGATGCAGAGGAGAGGAGAACCCTGTGCTAGAACATGTGTATAATTGATCTGTGTCTGCTTCAGAACCAGGCTGGAACCAGCAACTGTAGACCTCAGACAGCAGCAGATCCCAGCAGCAGCTGAAGGGAGCAGCGGCCACCGCCGCTGCTCTGTGTCTGCAGGACGCGTCAGCACTAACGTGGCCTTTCAGAGTGAAAACAGATCTGGTTGATGTTCATGTCACAACTCCTGAGCGGATGGAGTAACCTGGTTTACGGGCTCGCTGCGGCGGCGGCAGCGGCGGTTCTCCGACGAGTTCGACAAAGTCACAAAAGCAACACCCTCAACGCTTGACAATGATGTAAAAAAAAGTGCAAGAAATGGGGTTTCTTTGCTTTAACTTGTAATCTTAAAGCTTAAGAAAGTAGTTAGAAAGTAGACTAATTATCTACACTAAATCCAGAGTCAGTGGCAATTTAGACACATCGAGTCATTTTTACAGTGATAAAAAATGACTTCACCACACACTTGACAGAAAAAAATAAATAATGAAAGAGCAGCCTCTCTCTATCCTTAAGGAAAATAAATGTTTCCTTTGGTGATCTGCTGATTTTGTTGAGCACGTCCTCCAACAGGACACTTTATTAAAGTAACACTGCCAACCCCAAACAGTCACGTCAGATGTGGTTACACTCTACACCGCACATTAACAGGCCCGCTGGGACTGGCTGAGTTTAAAATCTATTCTTAGACCGTCTTTGTCGCGATACCGTTGCTCCAACTGAAGCCTTTCATGAACCATCGACTTTTATAACATGGACGGTTTTATTAACGGCAGACTAATGGGGGCCTTGATGGTAGGCGATGAGACCGGAACTTAATAAAGACAATAATTAAACATGTTATTTTAATATACTGTCTTTCTGTGTCATGGCGATGCCTTAATTCAGGGTCTCTGATTGACTGCTGACAGAAGACAGATGAGGCCACACCCATGCTGCGATATTCCCAGATGATTAAAAAACAAAGGTGAAATGAGCTGACCTTCCCAGAATCCATTGCAGTGATGACCCACACGCAGTGGGCGTTGTTCTCGTACTGAACAGGGTAGTTAGGAGACGTTATGATTCCTCTGGGGCCCCTCAGGTTGCTGCCACAGGTACGAGCTGCAGAGAAAGACACGGTTTAATAAAACCATCCAGTCAGGTTCAGCCTGCGAGCCGAGACGGACAACTGGACCACCCCAAAGGAGACCCCGCGTTCATCTCCCCCTTCTGCTCACCTCTGGTCTTAAAGCACGTGACCTAATAAGTAAAGAATAAATGCAGTTCCAATTATTTTAGGTAACTCATAAAGTGTTATACTTGAGCTGTTTCTGTTCAGCAGAATTATGTCAAACGAACTGTATCAGTCTCAAACAGAACATTCAAGCCTTAAGCAAGTCAGAGTCAGAGATATTTAAATTCTAAATGAACGTGGGAGTATTAAATTTTCACATTCTTTTGTGTTGCTAAAACTGAGGCGTACTTGACATTTTAAGTCAGTTTTTTGCACACTGCCACACTGCAGGGATGAAGTTTATCACATCATATATTCACCTTTTATATATTATAATGAGTTAGCTGGAGGCAGTCACTGTCATTACAGGGAGAAGGTTATTGGCATTTGAGACAAAAAAGGTTACGGAGGGAAGGAAAAGGAAGTGAACTTGGGGAGATGGTCTGGAAAACTCAACGAAGCTCAGAGGGAAGTAAAGATGGTGGAAAACTTTCAGCAAGAGAAAATGAGGGTAGAAAACGAAAAATCTGAGAATTTTATTTTGAAAAAAAAAGAAACAGAGAGAGAGAGAGAGAATGACCTCTGATGAGTGATCTGCCTGTTAATTAGAATAGAGAGTACAGAGAGAAAGAGAGAGAGAGAGAGAGACATTCAGAGACCAGCTTCTAATTAACATTAAAGTCTCAGAAGAGAATAGAGAGGCTTATGGGTTTGAACCCCAGGAGAGTGATCACAGCATATAACACACACCTCAGCAGCGATGGTGAACCCAGGCCTGCCTGTGCCACTCTCTGCATCTCTTTCTTGTTCTCATCTTTCTATCTCCACATTTATCTCACTCACACTATAATTGATATTTATTATGTCCACAGTATCAAGATGAGACATGAATCCATATCAAAAACAAAACTCCTCTGTCTTGTATTTTCTGCTGATGGAAAACAGACTCAATTTATATCAGCTCCTTCTACAAACTGAGGCAGCATTAACTGCGAGGAGGGAGGTGGGGCGGTGAAATTGAAGATAATGTCACATTTAATTTAAAGAGCAAAAAAACGTTATAACTCAAAGTTCCTCTGACCTGAAGGTTTTGATGTATTTTATTTTATTCTGTTTATGCCTTTATTAATAAAGATGGTGTTGCTGAGTTAACAAGCTGGACCTGCTTATTCTGGATTTAATGAGGTTCAACAACTGAAAACAACCCTAGAATCGTCCCATGAATTTGTGAACGACCTCAGGACGATGAACCCTGCAAACACACTTAATGTGGAAACACGGTGGCTACATGACTTTTTTAGCGTCTCTCGCTGTTTCACCTTTCAGGCATCCGTACTTCTTCTTGATTACAGTTGCTGGTGTCATAAAGTCAGAGAGGTTTGTACAGAGACACACGCACACACACACACACACACACACACACACACACACACACACACAGACAAATAACAGCAACACAGCCACAAGACACACAGAAAAACACACTTTAATGTGATGCGACAGGGACCCTATAGTTGGTGCCTAAGCACTGGGACCTCCTGTCTGTCAAATGCAGGCACACACACACACACACACACGCACGCACACGCACGTACACACAGGCACGCACACACACACACACGCACACACACACACACGCTCCTGCATGCACATGTCTCTGTGCCTGATGGACGAGGTCACATATTTCATGGCTGCAGTGGGCGAGCCTGGAGGTGTGTGTGTGTGTGTGTGTGTGTGTGTGTGTGTGTGTGTGTGTGTGTGTGTGTGTGTGTGTGTGTGTGTGTGTGTGTGTGTGTGTGTGTGTGTGTGTGTCATTGGGTGGCAGTAAAGCCACCAGGGTACTGTCAGTAAACATGTGGGCTGTGAGAGCCCCTGCATGGCTGCACTGCCACTCACACAGTGATTTATTCAGCCACTCATCCAGTCAGTCAGAAAATAAATGACGATTCCAACACACCGACGGACAACAAAAATCACAGCCATTATTCATGATGCTGTGATACTGTAACCTGCAAGCTAACTGTTCAAAGAGCAGTAAGGCGGCGTTTGGGTGACATCACTGAGGGGCCTCAGATGAAGGGTAATAAATGATTTGGTAAAGTAACCTCACTGTCCTTGAATGCAGCACAAAATATCAAATATTTACACCTGCAGCTTAACTGAACACATTTCTGTGTATCAGCCTGTGCGTAGATGCTCTGTAAATGCTGCCTTTTATTGGAATACATTCCACTGCAGCAGTCTAGTCCCTCTGTGCCGCAGATCTGACACAGAGTGACTGGATAAAACGACAGGGGAAACTTACTTCTGCAGATGGGCCTGTGGTCACTCCAGGCAGCCAGCGTGTCTGTGACTCGCTGACAGGTGATACTTTTTGAGCCTTGCAGCACGTAGCTGTCGTCACAGCTGAACTGCACACTGGAGCCGACTCTGTGAGGAGACACAAGAGGAACAAATGTGTCAGGAGGAACAACGTGCGTGGAGGTGAATTCACTGCCGAGAGCCCTTGATGCGCCTCAGGACCATCACCATTCATCGGATCTGGAGTGTTTTTGGAACCGTGGTTTCTGCTGCTACCACTTCACTCTTCTGTACTTCTCTCTCTTCTAATTGTTGTGTTTTCGCATTCGGTCCGTGGTCCCGCTGTCAAACGCGCAGGAGGGCCAGCGGAGATTCAGACTGGAAGTCTGTGTGATATCGTGTCTGCAAAGCTTAATGTCTCCTCCTGCTGACACGCCGCAGTCTGCCACCTGGTCGGGTTTTTACGACACCAGCTCCTGCTTGTTCGGTGTTAAAAACGGTGATGTTATACAGGTGGCCAAACCTCTCAGCCTTTCGCACAGAGAAATTGGCTTTACGGGCTCTGCTTCAGCGCTGCTGATGACACTAAAAAACACTTTGGGTCCCACCGCTTGCTGCGAAGTACAAGTGCGATGAGTAAAGCTTTGGGTTTTTGGGGCTTTCGTTAAATTACCCTCCCACTGCAGAATTAGAATTAGAAATACACTAATTTAAAACTATTTTAAAATTGGTCTGTCATGTGTGCTGTTTTTCATGTATCATACCGACTGACACCTCAGTCCACACAACCATGCCTCTAAACATGACAATGTATAAATATGCAACACCACACACTAACTACCTGCTTTCCATGAGCATCCAAGCAATTTGCCAGAACTTTCTCGAGACACTCAAGAGTTCTTCCTATTTGCCTCTCAGAACTGTTTGCACACCTGTTTTTGCATCTGTGGCCAGCAAACATGTGGCTCTTCTGGGCTCTGAGTACCTGTGAGGTGCTCTGTGAGCCAAAGGGGCCCAATCAAGCATGAAAATGCTCTGTTTTCAGCTTGATGGCCTCCTCCAGAGAGCGAGGGATCCCAAAAGGATGATTCCATCAGTGGCATTGCAGCGTCTCACCTTGGCATGGAGGGTTGCATTCAGAGGATGTTCTCTCATCTCACTACTGGAGACTTGCTGCTTGATTGGGTGGATGTCGAGTGTTTACCAAAGTCAACCAGTAGGGTGTCACCAGCTCCACACTCTTCTCTGCCACGCGGAGCCTGCGAGGCAGCTTTGAAAGAGGAAGTCTGGTGTGCCTGAGCTCTTTCAATCAATACTGAAGTATACTTATGACATTTATTAATTATATGGAAAATTGTGTGTTTGATGTATTGACATTTCTTTACCAAATGACCAGGAACATGCACGCACATTCAGCCCAAATCACCTGAACCCTTAGCAGGTTCTGTTTTTACGTGAGGGGCGGCTTTCATCTATTGGTGTCTTGATGAACACTTGATGAGTGCCTTTTTCCAGTTTCTCAAGGTAAATCCTCACATGTTGCCTATTTTGCCACAAAAACCTGTCTCTTATTGCTTCACTTTCATTTCCACAGGACTCATCAGGGCATCTTTCCAGAGAAACACATTTAAGCGCAGCACCACAGCTTCATTCATTATTTATATCTGACAACATGCCGGCAGGATCAATCGAGTCGTAATCAGTGTTTTGTGTTCATCTAAAATGACAGACTCTCCCAGCCCAGATGTCAGTGCTGTTGCTTAAACACCCATTTTCAGTGGCTGCGCTGACGATGTGCACGTGGAGGCATTTATACGAGAGAAGGACTTCGCCGTAACCTTAAAGTTAATCACAGATGTCAATACTGCTGCTTTTCACATCATCTTTACTGACCTTTGGATCTTTTGGAGATTTTATTTAGAAAAAGGGTAGATGGTGGCACGTGTTTGGGGTTTGTGAGGGCAGAAGTTCAGGTTCTGACCTGGTCCAATTTGATGCAAGTGTGAAAAAACCAAATGCACCACATGAGGAAGTGAGTGAGGAGTAATCTACTACTGGATGCTGCTTTCCATCTATTAACACATATAAACTGTTATAAGATGTCTGTAGGTCAGGTGTTGAGTCTTTGAATGACCTTCAGGTGTCTGGCCGACACAGCTCATCTTTGTGATCATTACCCTTTGATGAACATGTCTGAGACATAATGATTACAAGACACACCACAGATCAGAGATATCATTGTTATTTCTGAGAACTTACTGGAAGGCAGAGCCTATCCTTTTGCCATTTTCAGGAACTCCGGGATCGGGACAGACATCGCCCGCAAGGCCACTTTGGCTCACTGTGAAAAAGGAGGAATAGAAATAACGTTACCACAGTATGATGCTGATGCAACGGCATTTTTTTTTTCAAATGCGGTGTGTTTGTTCTCCCTTTGTACCTCACATTGTAACCTATGAATGAAATAATATCAGCCCTTTAAAGAAACAAATATATTGATGTTTATCCTCCATTCTAATGAGTTTAAAAACTTTAAATTAACCTTAACTGGTGGCGTCGCCCTCTGCAGGTCATACCAGGGAACACAAGCCTCAGGCATTTCTGCCTGTTTTCAATCATCTTTTGTGCTCCCGTCTGAGAAAACAACCATTTATTCACACTGTTCTGGCAGTTAAGCTCAATTCTTCTATTCATTTACTTTGCTATTCATTAGCCTGGTGCTTTTCTTTCAAGCTTGACAGAAGGGCGGAATCTGAAATCATGTCCATTACAGTGAAGTGAAGAGTCATTTCTACATCTGCCCCGTTATTTAGCTGTAGGTCACAATCAACTTGCTTGGTCGTTGGCCTCGCGACCCTTTCGCAAATATAATACAAAAGAGGTTATTCCCTAATTGTGACCTGTCTACTGCAGCTAAGAGCTGTAATTCATCAAAATGTTCAGATTATTAAGCAAATGAAAACTGATGCCATGAGGCGGAAAGCTGAATATTACAGTTCAAGAAAATGTCCACGCATGAACATAAACGCACACGTTGTCTCCACGGCAACGCAACATAAAATCCACCAGATTAAATAATAAAAATGAACAGATCACATTGTTCAAGAGTTCCCATGATGAACAGACAGATAGATGGATGGATGGATGTACTACAAGTGACAAAAAAATTTATTCACTTTGCTTAAAAGGAACAAACTGGGACTGGAAAAGGAATGTACTGTAACTACTGATCTAAAGAAACACACAATACAAAAAATCTGACAGCAGCCTCCCATTTTAAAACAATATTAAGTCATATTGCTGCATCTTCTTCCAGGCTTTGAAGAGTAAATTAAAGACCAGTTCATACTTGAGACATAGGCTGTTGGGCTGTGCTCGCACAACATCTGCTGACTTCCTAAAATATAATGTAAATGCAAATGAGAGCCCACAATATGAGAGAAATCAGTCTGAACCTGGTCCACCTTGATGGAATTCTGATGAATGATGGCGCCGACCTAAAAATAAATCAAGAAGAAAAATAGGATGGAAGGAGATAATAAATAAAATAGAAATGACGGAAACGTTGGGAGAAGCTACAAGAACACCTCAAAAAGAGGATATCTTCGCTGGCAAAAGCCGAGTTCAGAAAGAGCAATATCTGACCTCTGAACTCCAGCCTCCTTCTGTGGATGCATCATATTCTTGGGCCTGGTGCATTTTCCTCTCTCTGTCTGCTTCCCTCAGCCTCAGATCCACCCCCCCCCCCCCCACCCCCCCCCCCCCCCCCACACACACACACACACACACACACACACACACACACATTGTCATCTAAAGAGGGGCTCCAAAGTTTTGTGCATCCTGGTGTCAGAGCTGAATAAATGATTTGCAGCCCGAGTGTGTTCCTCTTTTGTGTGTGTGTGTGTGTGTGTGTTTGTGTGTTTGTGGTAGATATGGTGCAAACAACGGTCTCCGCTACCAATTTTTTTGATGTTTTGTCCAAAGAGCTTGGCAACGACACACTCTCTGTGTCACGCTCTCTCATCCTGATCTCGCTCGCTCATGTTCAAATGGCTTCCATTGGCACGGGAACACAAAGGTCAACACTGGCGAAAAGAATCCCGCTCACACAAACAGCACGAGCTTGTTAAAAAAAATAAAAAAAAATAAAATAATAATAATAATAATAATAATAATAATAATAATAATAATAATAATAATAATAATAATAATAATAATAAAAGTGGGGTGGGCTGGGATGGGGCTGGATTAGGGTGGGATGGGCTGGGTTGTGGTGGGTTGGGGTTGGGTTGGGGTGGATTAGGGTCAGGGTTTGTCACAAATTACCTCAGTGCTGATGTCAAAACCCCTCAAACTGACATAATCCCATATTTACATTTAAAAGACCATTCAGCATTTGAACACCAGCTTATGACACACGATGACATTTCCTGATCATCAAAGTGTGTTCAGCACAAATAAAAACATCTCTGTAGTCACTGACAAAACAAGAACTTTGCTTCGTTTCGGCATTCGTCATCTTTTCACTAAGAAGTCAGTTTCACGGTGGAGGAATCAGTTCATTAATGACTGTATTCAATCATTTCATAATAAAATAAAATGAAAAACACTGGGAAAAACAATAAGCCTTCGGTTTTTAATCAAACACTGAAAAGTTACCTAATTCCTCCCTTTTTTAACAGCTTTTTCATTTCTGTTTTTGTGAAGATGTATCTTATTTTTCATTTGTCTGGGATATTTAACAAGAAAGTTTTGCAGGTTTTATTCCTTTTCTTCTTTGTTATATGTCTTTATGTCTTCTACATGTTTTCTTGAGACCACTGGCCTGTGCAATTGGAGACGAAAACAGTTTAAACCGTCTAAACACGATGATGTAAGTACTTGTAAGGGCTGTTTGCATCGAGAAGGCAGAGTCAGGGAGCATAAACGTTTAGAACTTCTGACAGATAAATAATTGAAAATGAAAATGTGGTCAAAGAGCCAAAAAAAAATGGCACTCATAGGAAGCGTGTGCGTGCGTGCGTGCGTGCGTGTTTTTTGGTTATCTTGTATATGTTACATCGTCAGTGTTGGCTGGTCCTCACAACTTCAACGGTGCATTTTAGGGTCAAGACATGGTTTTAAGGGTCGGGTTAGGGTTGGGTTGAGGTTAAGGTTCCGGTTAGCCATGTAGGTGTGAAGGTTGGCATTATAGTAAGGGGCAGTGAAAGTCCTCACAAGGATAGACAGATAGACAGAGAGAGAGAGAGAGAGAAAGAGAGAGATAGAGAGGGAGATGTGCAGCTGAGTTTCAGCAGTAAGCTCTCTTCACGCCCACTAGATGAGGAGAAGGAGATGTGAAGTGCAGTCTGTTGATATGCTCTCTTCTTCTGCACTCGTTCGCTCTCCTCACTCCCTCTTATCCACTTCAACCTCTTTCTCTTCCTTAACTTCTCATCTACACACAGCTCAATCAAACCAAGAGTTTGGAGGGTAAACACCCATCTTCCCAGCATTATTTTCTTGAACTGACACAATGCGCCTCATTTTCATTCTTGTTGCTGCAAGTCTGAGCCGTGTCAAAAAACTAAAAGTATAAAGCACGCAGTACTATTCTGAGGATAAATTATGGCTGCTCTATGAGCTCTAAAAAAACTCTGTGCTTCTGATCCATCTCACTGCAGATTTCTGATGGTTGCATCATGGCTTAGGTCACCATCTTAAAATAAAAAATAAAATGTCATTTCCCATGCAGATATGCTTAGTTAAGTTTATATTTTATACATTCCAGACATATGTCTGAATATGTGGCAAGTAAAGGTATTCTTCTTGAGGACTCGAGACTATTAGTGGTCAGAATTCACAGTAGCTACACCAGCCTAACTGGCTGTGGACACTTGATGTCCATTTATGGCCATTTTACACTAATTTGGATTGAACTGAATTTAAAAAAAAAATTCTAAAAAAGGGACAAAATGAAATTGCTAAAAGGTTCAAAATACACTTGAAAGTGTTTCTCTGTCTCTGTCTGTGTGGATAATTCATTAAGAGTCTGTTCTCAGACTGATCTTTATCCTGGTGTGTGTGTGTGTGTGTGTGTGTGTGTGTGTGTGTGTGTGTGTGTGTGTGTGTGTGTGTGTGTGTGTGTGTGTGTGTGTGTGTGTGTGTGTGTGTGTGTGTACGTGTGTGTGTTAGACTGTTTTAACACAGGCAAGAGCCTTTTACAGACAGTCTTTTAGATTATGATTCATAAGTGCTCCATTCTCTAGGCAGGTAAAACTCATTATGATCGCTCTCCAGCTCTTTGTAATGATTATATATTACATAAAGACTGCAGATTCTCATCCAATACAGATATAATATGACTACAGGGAGTCAAGAAAGTGTTGTTAAAAGACTGGTTCTAGATGAAAATTAGACCTTGGCTGTACTGTTTTTGTTGTTGTTTTAATGGTCTTAGCTCCCCACTGGATCTGCTACACTGGGGTAACCTCCCTCAGCCTTTATCTCACTCTGAATACTATGTTCACTTAGTTTTTGTCCCCACGGTTAAAACAGCGTATGTTTTAATGAGCCGGGGAGCCCTGGTGGGAGCGCGCTGTCTCATTTAGAGTCAGAGCTGCAGAAACTTAAGGGTCTCGCTGCACAGTTAACCCCCTTATCATCCCGCTCTGGCTCACTTGCTGATGGCAGATAACAAAGCCCGCTCTATAGGGGAGAAATAATTTTACACGTCTCCAGAACCAACGGTGCTGATATTCATCAGACAATAAAATAAAACTCTCCCGTGGCATTGAGAACCTCAGAGGTTAAATGCAGCCGAGCTTTAGGTGGCGAGCAAGCCGCGGCGTGGCGGAAATAACAGCACAATTGTTTATTATCATAAATGGAAGAGCTCTGGACGTCTGTTCTGACGTTCAGATGGGAACGACTGCCACTGCAATGATGTCCCACGTCTGTGCGCACACTTTGTGTGCGTGTGTGTTTTTCATCTTCACGGAGAGCTCTTTCTGACAAATGTCACAAAGTGATCGGGAATTTCTTATGCACACAGGAGAGCAGACCACAATTAATTTAGACTGCGCACACACACGAACACACACACACACACACACACACACACACACACACACAAGAACAAACACCATAATAATGTTAATTGCAGCAGCATGTGCTTGGCTGAGCATGTAAATAAGCAGAATTATTGATGAGGGGTTTATTACAATGGTGTGTGTGGTTTGGGTTCTGATAATTAAAACTCCGTCTCCTGGTCTGAACACTACATCCAATTTGCCCCCAAAATATGTGTGAGATATTCATCAAATCTGCTGCTTTACTTTCTTTCTCAGTAAAATAATGTTGACCTGTGCGGAGATTATTGTTATTAATAAATATAGAATTTCAGCGAGCTAGATAAAAAGTGAACAGACGGAATCACCAGCTGATTTACAGAAATCCATTTGCAGCGTCTGTCTCTCAGATGGTTCCTGAGGTTTTGAGGATAACACAAAGAGAAAAACGCTAAATATTTAAATCCTTAAACGCAGCCGGCGAAGACACTTCTTCCCTTAATGCCCAAAATAAACTATGAAAAAGTGACACCTGCTGTGCTCGTTTGTTGGCAGCACTTAAATAGACAAATGATGTTTTAGACATAAAAATCACTCTGTGACAAAGCTTTTCCTTTTGGCCACGTCGTTTTCTTAAAGTCAGACTAATGATTCACATGAGATCAAGTCCACAAAAAGACAGTTTTATCTCTTTCTTGCTTTAAAGAGAGACAATATCAGCAATTATACTAAAACCACTTTTAAAAAGATAAAATGAGATGCTCCAAAGGCGCAGGCTGCCTTGATTGTGTGACACCTTTTTCCTTCTAAAATGAGCTTTGATTTATTTATTTATTTGCTTTTTTCCCCCTTTTTTTGTGGATGGGCCACTTTAAAACCACACTGCTACAAAACTGCAGATGGGACTGTTTTGGAGCCAGGTCTGTGTGTAATCGCTCTGAACGCGGTTTCCTTCTGACGGCTGAAAGTCCTCAACCCCAATCAGATGGGTTAGATGGAAGCAGGAAATGAACTTCTTTGGCCCCCTGTGAATATCTGGCTATTTTCGTCAGTGAGTCCACTAGATTAAATGTGCAGAAATAGTATCAGGGAAAGTAGGCTGCATTTGGAAAACACAAACACAGAATCACTTCCCTCCATAAACTTTAAGAAAGGGAACGTTGGGACAGGAGATGAAAAGATGAAGAGTGCAGGACTGAGTTAATGATTGGCTGAACTCAGTCGCGTCATCACCTGACACAAACGCTGAGAAACCTTCTGCTGCTGAGCCTCCAGACTGTCGACAGCCAGCCCTTGTGGTTCTAGAATAGATTTGGATTCAGGCAATAACAGCAGGAAAGAAGTGGATTTTGCCAATGAAATTTAAAGTTTGAATAAGCCCTAATTGGTTCTAGTCATGAATAAGTTACCATGAGCAGATTTTCACTTTTTTTAAATCAAAAATTGATAAATTTTCTAAAAAAAAAAAAAAAAAAAGCTTTTTCTTTTTTGCTGCAGCAAGAATACTATTTTTACTACAATGGTGAGGAAAAAGATCATGTTTGAAGGTTAATTTCATCTCCTTGATACTCTGTGGTGGAACACCCAACACAGCTGCATGATTCTAGAACCGCTAGATGTGGCTGTTATGGATTACCCAGAAAGAAAGATTTATATATAACACCATAACTAAAGAGAAGACCTCACTTACAGACAGCATTCTTGTGGCTGGAGTCTTTACTGGGCATCATCTTCACCCCTCTGGACTTCAGCTCTATTGCTTTCTTCACTGTGGGAAAAGACAGGTCTGAGGTTATGAGCTGAAATCCAAAACACCCGATTAAGCGTCGTTCTGTTTGGTGTTCAGGGTTGTAACGAGAATTGGACACACATATCTGGGTTTCCCTCAAGGGGACAAACTCCCCACGACAGCAAGAAGAGGAAAAAGTGAAGCAGAGCAACATTAAATGGATTCCACCTACTGCCTCCTAACGATTAGAACTGCAGAGAATAACAGCTGCTGCAGTTCGAGTCTCACTCTTACACTCCCACACACACATTTATGTGTCTGGCAAAACTGGAGAAACATGAGAAATGTAATGACAGAGGTATCAGATAGACGACAGGAACCTGAGCTGGACAGACGGCCGGACAGACAGCCGGACGGACCCAGGCCAGACCTGGACCTCGGTGCTTTGTGTTGGGAGCAGCTAATTAAATCAGAGTCCTGTGTGGAAATGAATATCCACTTAATTCATTTCTACAGCTAGTCCACTAGATGATAAGAACGGTCCAGCAGGTCAAATCCAGAGGTGCCTTTCTCACATTAGAGTAGAGTTTAGTGCAAAGATAAAAGCAGAAAAGCACTTGGAGAGCACAGAGCTCTGCACAGCCGCCCCTTGGTCTTTGATCATTACCTTTGATCTCTTGACGATCAGAGGTCAAAGTCCCTCTGGCATCCGGAACGTCACCAAAATATGATGAGCCGTTTCTGGGACCATTATAAAAATGTCCTGAAAATTCCATTTGAATCTGTTTAGAACTTTTTGAGTGCTAACAGGCAAACAGACAAAGGCCGGCTGTCACATAACCTCCCTTGGCGGAGGTGAAAAGAGGATCAAACTGGGCACATTTAGAGTTTAGCTGTGTGAAATGAAGGACTACCTTGGTACTGAGCACTGAATCCTTTCCTTCGGTGGTTACTGTCGGAGGTGAAATGGATTCTGAGCCAGTTCTTACTGGAGATCACTGGTGACGGCAAAGCTGTTCCAGTCAGCCTGAGGAAACAAGCACAAACCAAAACTACATTAGACAAATACATACACTCACCACATGCAGACGGAGCCGATGCTTTGACCTGCACGTCCAGTCTGTAACTGGAGGACGAGCCTCACATGTCTCAGCTGTGAGGACACAAATTAATAAAACAATATAGATCCTCGAGGAAAGGGCTTTCATTTGTTTGCCATGTAATTACACCCTGTGGGGTGACCAAACGTTGCTGTAAAGTCACTTGTAAACGCAGCAGATCTTCACAACTACACAACTTTAATCACTTTTAAATGAGGAGCCGAACACAAGGTGGGACCTCGTCCTGGCGCAAACTTTCCAGCCACTGTGATTTTGATGTCACTTTGCATTGTCCTCTAAACCACAGAGGAATGGCTCTGCTAAAAGGAAGTTTAAGTTAAAAGCAATTTGTTCCAGCGCCTTGAAAAATGTGGGTGTGGGAATTGAATGACTGATATCATCCCTCCCAGTAACGATCCCTCCGTGTTTAACTGAAGGAATATTCGACAATGAGAAACAGGTCTGACTGGGAGGCAAGGAAAAAGTCATATCTGGCTTAACTTGTGATAATAGCTTGGGATTTGGGGAATTGGGCTTTTCCACATCAGGTTATGCTACACATTAATGGCCAAAAATGAAAAATAAAAATGATATTCTCATAATTATTATGGGGATGGAGGATGGATAAAGTTCAGCAGCACCTCCCGTTTGGGAACTGCGATTTCATCCAGTTCAATTCTGATAATTTACTTTATTTAATTGCCTAATTTTTGGGTTATGTGTGGGATCGATGTTTGAGGAATGGCTTGAAAAAAAACCCTTCACCATAGAGTGATGCAACAATGATCTTATTGTGTGAAGCCTGTCTCCTCCTGGACGTGACCAGGCTTCCATCATCTGAATCAGAGCAGACATCAACAGCCAATGTCAACGATTTCTGCTTTTTTAGGAAAAGATTTCATCCTGTCTGCTATTTAAACAAATGTGCCTTTTATTCCAAATGTCTTGTTTCTGTCTCTCATCTGCTTGAAGCCCTAAAAAAGAGTGATTTTTTAAAAGGTGTTTTGTTATGTTGAAGGGCGAATGCAAAGACAAACGGATATGTTGTGTGCTGATGCTTGAATAGATTTAACTAAATCTCCCTGAGTGGAATAAGAGAGATGAAAAATGAAGTGAAAGAAATAGAAGACCAAGGTGCACATTCAAGCCTGCGATGAACAGATTAATTGCCACAGAACAGAGTTATAGACAGGTCTGGACAGAAGCCACCTAAATATGAGCAAAGGAAGGAGAAGCAAACAGAAGGATGAGGAGGACACATTCGGATGGAGACGAAGCTGGGACAGGTCAGGAGGTGGTCATTAAATATAAAAGAGATACTTTGAGAAGGGTGTGAGCAAAGATTAATCAGAGGGGAGTTAAAGTCTAAAGGAGGCCCAGCTCCAGTTGGAAATGGGAGGGAGGAGAGCGCTGATGCACCTCAGCAGCAGAGACAACAGGAGACCAGAGGCTGAATCAGCGAGTGGATAGCTGAGGACAAAAGGACAGAAGCAGGAAAATAGCATTTCGGTGCTTGTTTTAGCCTGTTGCTATTATTAAATTAGATTTCTGGTTGCAGACGGCGTAACGGTTTAGCTAGTTGGACTCTGCGACTAGCTAAACCCTTACGCCGTCTGCAACGGTTTAGCTAGTCGGACTCTGCGACCTCGTCCTCGTCCTCTCACGGCTGCACTGGTGTCAACACATCATTCCCTCTGCTGCGCTTGTTCTAACTCCCTGTGGCTATGAACATTTGCAACATGACAAGAAATGCTGGACAGCACATTACCGAAGTGACGGTTACATTATTCCTCTGATTTATGTTAGCCACAGGAAGAGGCAGAAAGGCTTCATTCCTTTGAGCTGCTGAATTCTTCATGATAAAGGAACATCGACTCAAGATTCATCCACAAGATCCATTTCACATCCAAAGGGCGCCTGCATCCACCTCCTCCACACAGGCTAGCTAGTGATAACCAGGCATGCATTATCTTGGTCCAAAAGCTGGAAGAGCTACCAGGAGATAACGGTGTTGCCTTCATCACCAACCAACCTCTCAGCAGCAGAACATCCCTGGGCTCATGTAAACCCAGTACCAGGCTCTCAGGGAAGTGTAAATACATTTTTATCTCCTGTGTCTCATGGTCAGATAGAAGATTTTGATAATTCTGTATCCTGGAGATATATTTAATCCTTTTTTATCTCATGCAGTGAAGTTGTTCCAGCTGTCAGTGATTGAGGAGAGTCTGACAGCTCTGATGCTGCTTCATCTGTTAACATAATTCATCTTTGTGACATCATATATAAACCAGAATCGCTTCAAGCAGGCACATAGATAGTTTACGTACACTATTTATTTCAATAGGGTCAGGGTAGCGGCAGGGTAATATCATGGTAGGATCAGGGCATCAGACTTGCCAGCATGGAGAAAGAGGAACACTGGTATCCTGCTGGTGGCAGCCGCTATGAGAACAGGCCCCACCTGGGTTCAAAACAGCTTCCTGTTTTTGTCCTTATTCAGCTGCAGCTGCCTCCTTGGTCACGAGCTGCAGTGACTGAGAACTAAATAAAAAATAAAAGTCCCAAGGAACTATAAAACAAAACAAAACAAGACCTCAGTCTAGTGGGATGGCCAGTGATTCTCAAGTTTTATTTGAAAAGATAAATGGTGTGTTTCAAATGTTAAAAAAAAAACCAGCTCAAAACTAAATTTGTTTTGATAGATAATAAATATTAAACTCATGAAATGTAACCCAGGCACCCTCTTGGTCATTGAAACTCTAAATTATGTAACCAGTGATGCAGTATGAGTTTTTAATCCAAGTTTAATCTCGTGCACCAGAGCCATCAAGTTTGTTTAATAAAGGGGTGGACTCTGAAGGCTGCGTCCCTGGATTTTTCCAGCGCGTGTATTAAAAATTATGTGGAAGTCAGCATGACATTAGCTTAGCATTTGTCCTGTTTACACAAACCACTGTCCTTCAGGGTTCATCAGGCTGCTATAGCTTTTTGACCTGAAGAAATTCACTTGAGATTTGCTGAGGACTGCTTAGATAAATGTCCCCAGCTGGTCTCACACTAGACGGGTGGGGAAGCATCGATTGTTAGTAAGGCAGTTCAACAAAGTGAGTGGTCATGGCTTATCGATGAGTAAAATGGACGTTTCAAAAAAGGGAAAACCATCAGACATCAGCTGGGGTGTCCTTCCCAAAATAACGGAATTCATAACAAAGACTTAGCTATCTAATGTTCACCATTCTCCTGAAATATAAAAGGGTGAAAAGAAAACTCAAGTGCTTCTGGCTAGCTATCAAAAGACAATCCAAAATCAAGTTATGATGTTGTTATTCCTCCGTCTTTCCCTCGTTCCCACATTAATTCAGTCTGAATGTCGTGCCTGTCAAATAGCAGAGTCGGTTTTCAGATCTCACCCTGTGCCTTATCTCTGCTCAGAGTGTTTCAGAATCTGCTTCCAAGTGCAGCTTCTGCAGTAACAGTGCAGAATCAGAACCTTGGTCTTCCGGGCCGGACTGTCGGACAGCAGCTACTTGTAGGTGGTCCTTGACAGATCCTTCTTGTTTACTGATGAGCCAGAATGGGGACTCAAATGTGAAACTGTCACCTTCCGGCCCAGTCGCGTGCTAGTGGGTCCACGCTCTAATTTGTGTATCGGACTGGCATGAAATGTGGGTAAAAAGAGCAGGAGCAGACTGATAGTTGGATCTCTGATGTGAACCAAAAATAGCTGCTGTGGCATTTCTGGCAAGCGACAACACGGCCTCGCCAGTCAACAGGGTGGTCTCTGGAACGACAAGGGCAGACGAGAGTTCCAGCTTGCACCTGGACATTAGTGTGAACTTGGATCCTCTCAAACAAAAAGAAAGAAAAAAAAAAAAAAGGCATCTGGGCAGCAGCGTTTAGCACGGCAGCCAGTGAATAGAAGGATTCTGTCCCGGTTAAATGACCAGAAAATGACTTGGAAAAGAGGAGAGAAAATGGATGGCTGGAAGAAAATGACTTTGCTCCCGCTGTCCACTGCCAATGAAGAGATTAAAAATAAAACTGGTTTGGTGAGACAGAGCAATGATCTCACGTCCTCAGAACAGTGTCAGGAGGAAGAGGGCAGCAACCGTCCCCTGACCTGCGCTAACAGTGGAGGAGATGTAACTGCATCATGTTTAACTACGGCAATTAAAATTTCTAATTACGTCTTGAGGAGGACAGTGACCCAATAGGACCAACAATGAGGGATAAAAGGGCGTCTGAAATTTATGGATCAGGATGTGTGTCCTTTCCACAGGAAAACAAGTGAATGAATAACTGCAGCGATGAGCTTCAGGATTAATCATGGCTGAAATCAGTCTCATTAGTTTGATGTCTGACACATATAGGAAGAGAAGCTGGAGAAGGTTTTATCGTCAGAACCCATCATCCTGTTTTAGTCAGCACAAACCCACTCCTTATTAAAATCACTGACTATCACAGTGATGATGAATTACAGCTAATTTATCAGTTTGCAGCACCGGCAACCGGGTTAAAATCAATGTAGCCAGCAGCAATATGGAACAAAATATGATTTTAATTGCACTTAGCTATGCTCTTTGGGTTTAATGGCCTACAAAAGAAACAGAATTCATTTAGCTGAATGAAGTGACGTCTGTGCTTTATGTAATATTGTTTTAAATGATGAAGTAAAGCGAGAGATGAGGCCAGAAGGCAGCAGAGAGGAAAAGCCAATAAAACAGGCAATAGGCACCAACAGAGAAAGGTTAGGGAATAAAAAGCAGGAACATCTGCCCTTTGAAAGACTATTAAATATTAATGGTTCATATTTTAAGAGACCACATTGCAATGACTTTATAATTGATTATAAATGCGTATTTATATTCATGCTACACTAACTCACAGTCAAAACTGCTGGAAAATTAAAATGCCTAAAAAAAGGCATATTATATTGTACAAGTAACCCAGAAATCCACTTTTAAACCGCATTAACATCCTGTGAGATGTTTAAATACAGATTAAGTGATTCTTTAGAATTGATTTTGTAGTGTCTGAAGTGCAATATTGAACAGGGTGCAGATTTCTGATGAGATTACTTGTTTCCCACACAAGTAAAATCATGCTGGTTTGTGAAAACTGACCATCGTGGATGATCAAAAACAAGAGCAATTACCTTTCACAAATACCTATAGGACAAAGCCACTCTGAGCCAATAAGCCACTTTGATAAAGTCATTGGATTAGAGACAGCAGGCACACAAATACCCACAGGGCTAATTAGATCTGCCCGTCTTTCTGACCTAATCTCCATCACTCACTTTGTCCTCAGCTCTCTTCACACAACCATATATTCTTCAGACCCTCCTCATCATCAGCCAGCACATTAGTAAAATAACAACCGAAGATATCTGCGACAAAATCATTTTAGTTAAGGTGTAGAAGAAAATACTTTTTCTGACCTAAAAACTGTACTAAAAGGAAAAAAATTAGTCAAATAAGAGAACTTATAATAGTTCCTATTTGTGTGTGTGTGTGTGTGTGTGTGTGTGTGTGTGTGTGTGTGTGTGTGTGTGTGTGTGTGTGTGTGTGTGTGTGTGTGTGTGTGTGTGAGAGAGAGAGAGATAGAGAGAGAGAGGCAGCCAGTCAAAATCACACTGGAGCTGCCAGCAAGCAGACAGTAACATGGAACAGGAAATTACTTTTGAGACAGCCAATCAGAAAAAGGCTCAGGTAAACAGGAAGACTCAGTCACAGTGGTCCTGTCAGGTGTCAGTCACTCTCACAATGACCTGCCCACATGCCTCAGTGGAAACGCCAATCACCTCCTAATCCCCTCTCTGGAGGAAAGTATTTAGGCTTGTGCAATTTCAATTTGCACAAAAGAAGTGAAATCAAATTTCCTGTTGGATCATTAAATTGGTTGGAGACCTAATCACTGATATTTCATATTTACATTTAATTCCAGCCTTTAATTAAATTAAACTATCTTGAACTAAACTAAAAGCAATGTCACTATTATTTAAGCACAAATATAATATATAATAAAAAAAAAAAAGGTCCTTAACAATTTGGAAAGCTGTTTCAGGTGAAGTTAAGAATGTGAAGGTTTAGGTTTAGGTTAAGGTGCTGAGCTGTGACAGGTAGGGTGAGGGGCTGGGGAATTTATGTATCAACCAAAGTCCTCACAATGACATTAAAATGTGTCGTTGTGCGAGCATGTCAGGTCTTAAGTAGCTCTCTGTGTGAGCTCTTGATTGTTTCTATAGGCCCTGACAGAAGAAACACACACACGCACACACACACACACACACACACACACACACACACACACACACACACACACACACACACACAGATAAATGGTATGTGTGAGTGCAGTGGTTGATGTGCAGGGCACCGCTGGTGACAGGACTAAATGTGTCATTATTCTCCATCCCTTTTGTTTCCATCCGCTGCTATCTTCTCGGCCTCCTTCTCTCCACTTAGCTGTCAGCGTATCCATTTTATTCTCGCTCAGGTTAGGCCACAATCATGAAGCACTTTCAGCACGTGGAATACAATGTAAATCTGTCAAAGTGAAGTCAGGGGAAAATGAAAAATGGAACAGGCAGTTTCCCTAAATGACAGCAATTTATGAAGACATTTCAGGAATCGTATTTACCAGGGCTAAGTAATTCATAGAGATTAGGTTCCAAATTTGTCTTGTTGTTACAAAACATTGCTTCTTCACGGTATCTCCTCTGATACACACATCTCACTGCTCAGACATCTCTTATCACAAAGTCACAGAGTTCCAGCACTCCTCTGGGACACTGAGCAGCGATTAGAGAGAAGAGACATGAATGCTGACTTTGCTTTTATTTATTAGCGTCGCCGCCACTGTCACACGTGCTGCAGACGTGTGAATGTGAGTGCTGCCGCGGGGCTTCCCTTCTTTACCTTGTGGTAATATTTTGCAAGTCCACTTCGTTCTGGGGCTCTGAAGGTTGTTTTTTTTTTTATTTTAAATGTATCTGTACAGCAGGTCAACCACTGCTGTGCTGGTGTGTTTGGTAGCAGAAGAGGTGCGACTGCATACGACTGAGTTGTGCTTATTATTTGTATGTGAGTAAATACCTGAATCACTTGCTCCCTCTGCACAATATCCGCTGTCATTGCCTGTATTTCTTCACATCCTGTTGTCGGTCATATTTGTGATGCCAGGGAAACGAGCAAAAACCTCAAGTGAATTTCTCTTAAGAGCAAGTGCAGCTGGTTTAGCAGAGCGCGGAGTGGATAATCAGACGCTCAGTATAAGGATTCAGGTAAAGATTTTTTGCCTTTTTCAACAATGCCACCTTTAGATAATTACATTGCAAACAAATGCAAAAAGCTGAAGGAAACAGTTTTAGGTCAGAGGCTGTTGTTTTCTGCTCAGACCTGCCTCTTAGTCATTTGCATTCTCTCTCTTTTTTAAAGAAGAAAGCGAGAGAATGGAACACTCCGAATTTAAAATCTAAACTCTGTTTTGGTGCAACAGAGTGGCAATTTTCAGACCGGAGCAAAGCCCATAATTTCCTCCTCTCCCTATAGAAGTCAAATAGATCAGGAGTATCAGCAGGCCTCCTGGGCGGCTAATCAATCAGCCCTTCCAAATTGTGGCCAGTCATATAAGCAGGTGGTTGGTATGGATTTATGTCCAGCTCTGTGTCTCTGATGCAGACGTGAGGTGCATCTCACCATATACTGGGAGCTTCTGTCCCGCTGATTTCCAGGAAGTCGTACTTGTCTTCCAACAGGAAGTCGTTGAAGACGAGAGCTATGGTGTCTCCGGGTTCAGACAGGATGGACCACGTGCAGTCCAGGTTGTTGTCATACTCTGCAGGATACCCAGGGCTGGTTATTGAGCCCGCAGTGCCTCTCAGCGTACCGCCGCACGCTCCCTCCGCTAGTGGTAAAAAAAAGACAGATGATTAAAAACACATATCAAGAACATAAAGAACATCTGATTAATATGACCTATTAGTGGAATTCAGTGTTAAATGAATGCTCCTGTGCACAAATCTGTCTGTGCTCATCATTTCATATTCAGTAATGAACGAACTAATAAGAAACATGCAATTAGAGCAATGGCACACACACAAAAAAAGCAGTAACAACAAAGTTGAATATTCAATTTAAATGTATCCCATTAATCTGAATTCATAAAGGAGCTGTTCATTCATTAAACTTTGACTTATCTGCTTTTCCTGTACACTAATGAAGCATGGGAAGGGCTTTGCCTGCGGATTTCCGACTCCATCTGCTTCATTAATCAACGTGCCAGGTTTTCTCATCTTAGTCTGGCCCGCGACCTCATCTTAAGGCCCTTCAATTCTCATGACCCTGGCGAGAGGGAGAGTCGCAGAGGAAGCCTCTTACCTCTGCAAAACGGTGAGGGGAAGTCCCACTGTGCTCCACTGCCAGGTGATACAATACAGGTGAGGATACTGTGACCTTCCAGCACAAAGCCGGACTCACAGCTGTATCTGATCTTGTCCCCGATGTTGTACCGCGTGCCGTGACTGACCCCATTTGGAATGAGACCGGGGGTGCCACATGTGTGGCTGGGCAGCACTGAAAAATCAGGAAAAACAGACAAAACCGTCACCATCACAGGAGGTAAAACAACAAGGTGACACACACACACGCTTCCTGTTTGGTTAGTGATGCCCGCGGTGCTGGGGTGAAGCACGAAACACTCTAGTTCAGATACATGAGCAATGTTATTCAGACAGAGACAAAATCCAGACAGGTGGGATTTGCTCCAGTGATTACTGTCAAAACTGGTCATCTAAAACACCTACCGTTGGGATTGTTGCAAGTTTATTTAAAGCCTTCATGATTTATGCAGACTGTAAAACCATAAAATCAGCAATTAAAATGCATCACTAAAGTGCTGCAACCTGCTCTAATGAATGGACGCATACAGGTAATGCACAGATGATATGTTGTCCTTGGCAGGAAGCTCCCCGGCTAAAACTTGTCTAAATCTACCCAGCTAACCTAAAAAAATCCCCATCTGCTCTGTACTGAGAGAGCGCAAATGACCGAAAAAACACACACACAGACTTCCCCGTCATCGCCCATTAGCCTACGTGAATGTTCAGTACAGGGTTGTGGTGTTTTATGGAGTTACTTCTCCTTGTCCTGGCCACCGCGAAAACATCTCTGCACTGCAGGCTGCCGCATTAAGATGTTCTGGCAAGAACACTGAAAAATGACCGAGCAAGAGTGTGTGATGTTATTCACCCTCCGCTGTGCGTGTGTTGTTGTCACAGGTCTAATGTGCAAGCGGCTACATTCAGCTCAGAGTCTAACGGGGTTAAAGTCAATGCGTGAACGTGGCCAACACGCCATAGCTCTGCAAAAGGACATCGGCAGAGCACCGAGGACAACCTGGACTGATTCCACGGCCTGCAAACCCTGGCGTACGCTGCGTGCTATGTGTATTTGTATAACTGGAGCATGTTAACTTGTTTGGTGTGTAATACGCTCACGTAACATGTCTCCAAATGGCCAGTTTGTCTGTCGTCTCTGCGCAAGTTCACGGTGCGTCACGTGCATGTGGTTGGGGGTTTATACAGACAGTCAAACGGTGTGTTTGTGTACGCTGTTCCCATTAAATGCTAGCATGGTAATTAGACAAAAGCTTCACCAGGAGACCCTGAGAACTAGGACACCGAGGCAGAGGAAGGGAGCGTGACAAAGAGAGAGGAATGGAGGGGGGAAAAAGATGAAGAGACAGAGAGAGAAAGGGTGGATTAGCTGGAAAATAATGGAGGAAAAGAGATAGGTAAGAGAGGAGAGGGAAGATGAGGACTCTGGAGAGACAGGGAAGGAGAGGTTAACTAATTACAGCTCGGCCTAAACATGTATAATTTAGCCTAATTGACTCATGATTTGGGTTGTGTAAAGTCATGCATCAGAGGCCAGTTACTCACACTCAGCTGACCGTGCTGCCCTCTGCTCGTACACACAGCCTGATTTATTTACCAAGGTGCTACAGATGGAACACGGCACGGACTACAGACGGAGCCGCTAAGGAAAACAGGAGAAATAAGCTGTGCGGCCATATCACACAGTCCTGCGTCTGCGGACTGCCATGCTGACATCACCCAGCCTGTTCATCATCCATACCGGATACTGGCTGTTTAATATTTGTGAACCTGCAACAGATGATGAAACTCTTGTTTAAATGGCTGCTGTGATGTGATGGTTAATGTTATGCCACCGCTGTAGATGTGCAGGTATTTGGTTTCAGAATGACCTCTTTATACCCCCCAACCTATGGCGACAGCCATCCCCATTCACAGGCTACGTTCACACCAGAGTAAAGGTCGGGCTTATCATTGGCACCATGTCATCAAAACGTAGCTCTGAGATGTAATGGATGTATTACAGAATAATGCACATACTCTGAAAACGACATCACTGTGAATCCCATGCTGTGGTGCTAAAGGGCGGCTGCATAACAGAGTGATTTTAATTACTAAATGAGTGTCTTTTTTTTCCCTTTTGCATTTATTCATTACTTTTATCTTTCAGAGTTTCAGGACAAACTATAATTAAGGTTTTGTGTCAATCAGAAAACAGCCAGAGGAAATGGCTGTCTCATTAAAGCTCATTACGCCGTAAACAAACTTTCCAAACCTCAAGTGCAACATATGGAATTCTTTATACTGTATTGGGAAGAATTTAAAAAAAAAAGGGGGGGGGGGGTGCATGTCTTAGTGTTTCTACAACCAGTGACTGATGATGCTTGGCCAGCATCCCTCCGTTCAACACAGCTATAGGGCAGGTCAGTGTGTTGCTATGGAAACTCTAAGCAAGGGCAACGTGTTAAGAGTGATACAGGCATTTAACAGCGCCAAGCTGATGAGAGTCAGGCTAAGGGCTGACAGTAATAGAATAAAGTGAAAGAGGAATAGATAATGGAGGGACAGAGACAGAGTTAGGAGGCCAAGAACAAATGAAGGCTGACAGAGGAAAAGATGAGAGCCAGAAGGAATCAAGCAGTAAGAGATACAGGCGGATGAGAAAAATGTTGTTCATTAGATCAGTAATACACTGTATTATCAGTATCTGGCTCTGCAGCTGCATTCTGTTTTACATTTGATCCAGTTATCTCTCTGTCCTCTGCAGGAACCCCTGCTGCATTACCAGCATCCAGCCATTCCAATGTTTTACTGTATTTAAATCACACCGCTCCTTTAATTAAGATCTTATAAAAGAGCCCACAGCAAAAACTTATGTTAGATTTCTTCCTATAGCATGCACACTTTCTTAAGGCTACATAAAAGTAGTTATTGTTGGATAAATACAAACTTCCACTTCCAGACAAAGATCTAAGTGAATAAACTATCATTTAATTTTATTCAAAGGTAACTGTCACTGGATTTCCAGTATGGACATGAAATCTACAGACAGCATCATGAAGGATGCTCTAATGAAGGGGAAAAGACTGGAAAGTGATCCCCCATGAACTTATAAGTAAGACAACAAGCAGAGTGCACATTATCTGTAATAATGCATGCTTGCAACATGCCGCAAGCCGAAAGCCGAAAAACAAAAAAACAGATGTTTTGTCTAAGCAACTTTTCATACCTGGCAAAAAATAAATATTAACTTCTTGTTTGTTTTCCAGGGGGCTGCAAAGTTAGAACCAAGCGGAACCAGTGCAAATGTCAGAGCGTGTGAACATATTGCCAAAGAGGGATTTGGACAGCTGTTAGCATTTAAAATTAGTTTGGGGAGAACTCGTCTTTTAGAGTGATTAAAATGCTGGCAGATAATTTGACTTTGCTTTTTTAATGGAATTATTTCTGTGATCTATTTTGGCTTGCAGGTTGATGAATTGAAAACTCATGTTTTACATCTTTTAGGGTTTATTTTCCATATGTGCCGTCGTATCCAGCACGTTGGTTCTAAAGAGTAAATGTGCAGGTCAGTGAGCAGACGTCATTATTTTGGATCACATTCTCGCAGTGTCACATTGCTGTGGCATTTCGGTGTTGTTGCAAAGCAGATGGAAGGCTGTGGTGCGGATGTTGGGGTAGCTTTATTTGATCAACTATAGCATTTTAACTTTAAACTAATCATTTTCCCTCCACAGCTCTGCTGAGAGACCGTTCACACTGGCGGCATCTCTCAGCGGTAATCTATAATCCATTAACACCTCTGCTTGGTTCCCCTGGTGTGCGTGTATTAACAAATTGCAGTTGCCATACTCCTTTAATCTGTGATTCTTGACATGCTGTTGTCGCTGCTGGAAAGATACCAAGGCCCTGGCGCTAATGGGACTTTCCAGTGCTACCATTTTGCTCTGGAAGCCTCACGAAATAAGCAGCTCTAACAGTGGCTCCTGACCAGCTCCGATTGAGGAGCCATGTTCAATTAAATATTCCGATTACAGTCAAGTGTAATCTGATCTGCTGGTGCAGGCTTAAAGAAGGCCAGGCATGCCACAACAAATACGCCCAGTGGTGCAATTAAATCTGCAGACAACAGCTCTGCGTGGAAGCGCATTAGCAAAGCAGTGATAATAGCTGTAAGCAGCACGTCGCAGGAGTTTATTCAGCAGCACGACCTTTAGCGCCAATGAAGCCTGTTGTTGCTCCAGAGGTTTCTTTTTCTACACCCAGATGTTTGGTTTACCTCTTCTCAGCAGAAACACTGACATCTGGTGGCGTTATGACAGAAAAACAGCCCCTCCAGTGTGTAAGGAGTCAGGAGCGCACCTCGCTGGGAAGTTGAAAAAGGAGGCGCACGATCAGATGGTGATTGCATCTCAGCATGGACACTGGAGACAGATGCCAGATGCAACTGTACGTAGAGGAGTACAATCCAATTATAACTGACACAGTCATTTTTGAGCTAGGGGGAAAAGGGGCTTGTTGTGTTTACAATGAGTGTGACTTTTCCAGCTACAGGAAGTCGCTAATTAAAAATAATGGCGGCATTATGGAACCTCTGGAGCACATTCCCGCTTTACCCACATGATGACTGAAAATGTGTTGTACTGTCGTGTTTTGGGGCGTTTGCAAAAGCTACACTGATCTTTCATGTCATACAACCGAATTGAAAAGTTTGA
>BJFM01001127.1:77955-88283 GCA_016586285.1 Arothron firmamentum | reverse complement strand
AAAAAAAAAAAAAATAGAAAAGAAAACCCACATACTCCGCACGGGAGACGGTGCAGGAGCTACCGGCTGATGTATTAGTGTGAAACACAAAGCGTGTAATGAGCTAATCTGCGGTGTGAAATGGATCGAGCCGTGGACAGGCAGGGCTGTAATTTGTCAGAGGCCAAGTAGTGGCACAGGAAGGGCAGCGGTGCTACGGCTCAACTCCCTGTGACACATGTGAACATGTGAAACTATATAATCAAATCCCTTCAAATACCGCAAGCTGACATCTACATCTGAGACTGTGTCTGAGAAAAGATAGCAACAGTAGCCTCCTGTCATCTGTCACTCTTTAGATGTCAACAGACCACGGTACTTAAGATCTGACGGAACACAACCATCTTGGTCAGCGTAATCTGAGAAGATTTAGCTCTGCATTCACACCTGTTCTCATCTGTAGGAGACCACCACCACTGAAGGCAAAGAAGCCCATATTTATGATTTTCTGCCATTATATTTTTATATGAGCCTTCCCAGTGGTCATTTTAGCTGTAGCATTAGCATTCCAGAACAGATATTTTCTATACAAGAACATGTGACTGTTAATCATTTCTGCTTTCTTAAAGAAAATGCAAGGATGTGTTAGAATATTAGTCAGCAGCTGATTGGAGTTGCATTGATGAGTTCAAGTACTAATGCAGAGCTGCAGTGATGATGTCACTTTTCTCTTATCAATTTAAAGGCCAAATTTTCTGCCGCAGATTTCGGAATGCATCCAAGCAACATACAAGCTGATTGCACATGGAGCAGTGTGTGTGTGTGTGTGTATGTGTGTGTGTGTGTGTGTGTGTGTGTGTGTGTGTGTGTGTGTGTGTGTGTGTGTGTGTGTGTGTGTGTGTGTGTGTGTGTGTGTGTGTGTGTCTGGGTCAAGTAATTTTAGGAATGCACTGCCCTTTTGTGCAGACTTCCTCCTGTGCCAGTACGAGGGCCCTCCCTTTAATCCATACTGATTTGGTAAACAGTGACGTAAAGAATGCTGCATGCCAACATCTAATTCTGTTGTTTCCCTGAAGAAAATGTGTATTTATTTGGAGATGTCTTGAGGCAGATGGAAATGGGGGGTGGTGGTGGTGGTGGTGGAGGGGTAAATTTAATCTGACTAAGACTCATGCTTTGATTGGAACCCAGATTAGGATTGCAGCCTAGTATTTCCAATAATTATTCCCTAGTTGAATTAAAAGCATCTTCTTAACACGAAAAACATACGCTTGTCGTGCATGTTTACCCCAACATCTGTAGGATCACGGCTTTTAATCTGAAAATATTCATTGGGCAGAGGCAGAGCCAAGCAGGCACAGATAGCTAAATAGGATTCATTTTACCTTTAGCCAGTGTGACCAAACCTGCTTGTTCAATCTGAGCTACATGTCATCATCCTACTCCTAAACTGTGACATTCAGTAAGTTTGCATGCACATCTACTGTACGCTGCTTTTTCCTGTAAACAGGGCTGAGACGAACATATGTGTCATAGGCCAGTAAAAACCACGGAGGATGTTGCAGCTGCAGCACAGAGGGACAGAAAAGGGACAGAAAAGGCCTGTAGCAGTTAAAATATGGACAACTTTACAGGTGTAAATTGTGCTTGACATTGAACTTATCCAATTATTCATTTTGTCTTATTTAAGAATTTTAATTTCATTTAGCAATTTCAGTATACTGTTTCTATTCACTGTAAAAGTCTGGCTTTATTTACATACATTTAATACATATTTTTTATGCCCTGTCAATAATTTTACAGAATATGCTCATGACTTATGTTATCCAAAAACAAGCTGTCTTCCTCTGTTCCCTGCTGTCATCTGGACTTGATCTTAAAAATGGCTCTCTTAGTTCACGTCTCCTCACTGTCCCATTCAAGACATGGATTGTGTTTCTCATTTTTTGTCCCAGTGACAATGCCGTCACAAAGCTTGTTTGCTAATTGATGGCAAAGTGGCTGAATCATTTATCCTCAAAGCCCTCTGTTTTTAGGCGTGGACCCTTTCTTCCTGTGGTGAATTAGGACCACTCACCCTGCACACTTAAACCCCATTGTTCTTTTTATCACTGACCATTTTAATAAATCTTATGTAATCTCCCAGTGCCGCCCAGAAGATACTCTTCAAGCCGTGTTTAAAAGTGGTTACCTGCCACAACAATGGCCCATCTTATCTGAGGTGTATTGACAAAGAAAGCAGCTGTCCTATAAGGTCAAGCTACCTGCCCCCACCACCATCCTTCACTGCTTCTTCCAGTTAGGAGTAGAAGGAGTATGGTAGGTGATCGTAGGCAGGCTGGAGGGTGTTTGCTGCATCTCCTTCCTCTGATTTTATCAGGACAGAGGAGGATCAGCTTCTCTTATCATGGTGGAAATGACACTGCGTAATTCTGTGTGTGTGTGTGTGTGTGTGTGTGTGTGTGTTTGTGTGTATGTGCGTGTGTGTATGTACAAATTTAATAAAGAGCCACAAAAAAAGCTCAGCGGCAATGAAGCAATGAAAAAAGAAAAAGATTTAAAAAAGCATATGTTTTAGAAGTCATTAAGAGGGACTCAGTAGAGCCTGCTGTGGATTTGATTTACACTGAGCAGTAAGCTGCTGGTGGGTGTAAATAATGTATTAATTTTTAAAGAGATTTTTCCCCCTCCTGTCTTATTTAAATGATAAAAAAAAATCTCCATCTGGTCAAGTGTGAAGTAGGACAGAGCTAGATTAGAGAATGTTCTGCGTTATCTTATCTGAGCATAGGCTTAATGTCTGCACAATCAATGCTCCTCCAACAAGTGGTTCATTAAAAACAGAATGACCATGTTTAATTCCATGTATTACAAATGTGCGCTGGCACAAGAACTGACATGAGACGAAGCAGAGTGCCAAGTGGGATATGGATTTACAATGAGTGTGAATGAAAATATGTTTAATATGTTTAGCGTGACTCTGAGTGAGGAAGAGGACATAGAAAAATACAGAAATTACTGAAAAACTACTTTGATTTTTTTTTGTGCAAATGTGCTTTTGGTATTTGCATTAGTTCTCCGGCAATTTATTTTTTCCTGAGAATTTTTCTTTCTGTAAGTGTGTAAGTGAATAGTGTGTGTGTGTGTGTGTGTGTGTGTGTGTGTGTGTGTGTGTGTGTGTGTGTGTGTTTCCTCTCGGTAGGGATAAGGGCTTTACACACTTCCTCTCACGGCTGTCATGGTCTGTAATTGTAAATGTACAACAGTGAAACGGACAGATTTCATAAGAAGTCTCAGTTCTCCAGATGTGAAGGGAGTAAGACACCGGGGCCGACTTATACAGGTGTCTTTATCTTGATCATCTACCTAACACTTTGTGTAATTGCTCATTTGCAGAACGAGCTGTAGTAACACACGTTTAGATCTGTATATGACAGCCTCACATTTTATAGGCAATGAACTGCAGTGACACGGTGCCAATTTTATTCAGCATCATTAATCAGTGTGAGAACTCTATCCAGCCACGTCCTGTCACATTTGTCCATCACTCACATGGCCACAATCCCACTCATTCAGCCTCATATCTATAATTCATGAAGGTCCCCTGGCTTTTCCTTCTCACTGCTGCCATCCACAAAGGAGCACAGAGGCAGGGCCGCCTGCTGCCAGGAACCTGCCATGCTTGGAATCGCAATGGCTTGATTGGGTCTTCATTCATCATATGGGTGAGACAAGTCCCACAATGATATTACCCATATATTTTTAAAACTTGGATCCACCCACTTCCATAAATTAGGAGGAAATCAGGAGGAGGAGAATGTATAAGCTGCAGTAGTCGGGGAGTAATTATACACTTCAAGAGGAAACGTGGCTGAGCATTCAACTATAAAACGAGTGGACACAACATGTAAAGAAAATGGACAACAGCAGGAACATGTGAATGTGTAAGAGCCTCTGGGGTCTAAACCAAATTGGTTCGCCCTGGTGACCAAAGATTAGCTTGTTTCGGTCAGTGAAATAGTAATATGCCTTAATTTTTCCTGAAAATGCCACTCATGAGGAAAGTCAAAATAGCTTCAGATCCAGTTTAAAAAAGAACAAGGAATCCTCAAATATATATTAACAAGAAAAGCATCATTCGTTGGGTCAGACCAACCTGCACGGGTAACAATTACCGGAGACGGGGAAAGCAAACATCTGTTGCTAAATGCAAGCAGGCTGCAGTGTGACATGTTTGCAGTCTTCTCCTCTTCAGATGTTTGGCCTAAAGTGATCCACATCAAACACTTGGCCTGTGTGTTCTCTATTTCTCTGGCTGAGACTCTTTTCCTCACTTACTTTTTTCTATCGTTCTTAGCCCCAGCTGAGCTGCACAGGCTGATACCCTCTTCTCCTTGACTCCTTCATTCCACTATCCATGAGCTGTTTTTCTTTCTCCCCCCCTGCTCTCTCTCTCTCTCTCTCTGTCTCTCTCTCATTCCTCGCCCGTGATTTCTCTCTGCCTTCTCTCAGTCACTGTCACTTCCAATCGCTTGTTCCACCTTCTCTATGTATTACCATTTCTGGACTTGCGTGCTTGGAGATGATTAGATTTGATCCCTCATGCTGGATGATCCTCACCTGATATCCCACGTCAGGGAGATTCTTAAGCAGGTTAACCTTCCTGTCTTAAGAGGAAAGGACACACCACTCCATTTTTTGCCCTCTTGAATTCGGTGTGACATAAGCTGGGCTGGCATTAAAGTTGAGTAACGGAACAGCGCTAATCAACAGTGCGCCTCCCTGCGGTGTTAATGTTGGGTTTTCGCCAAAACAGTTGCGACGGCAATGTGTCAGAAAATGGACAAAATAAGACATGCTGAAAGCCTACAAAGTTGAAAGTGGGGGAAGAGAGCTATGCGTGATCCTCGATAAATTACCAGTGCCACATTTATGTGCTGGGCGAGGCTGGTGAAGAACAGGCATGGATAGTGGATGGGGCATCTGCTAAACTGCAGGTGTTACTTTATTCCTCTCAGGAGAGTTAGCAGATGACTTCACAATGTTGTTTAAAGCTGCACAACATCAGTAGATGTTGCACTGTCATGTAAAATTGTATTATTACATGTATACAGTATTAGAAGCCAATGACCACATTTATATTCAAATGTCACATAGTTTTCAAGCACTGTGCTTGAAAAATTTTTAAAAAAGCAAGAAAAAAACTTATAACGTATAGCTTTGCCTGACTACAGGATTAGGATTCTGTAATGATGCCGGAATGACTTTTACACCAAAAAGCAAAACGAAATCATAAAGGGTACTGGCCAGCAGCTTCCAGGGGAGGTGCTATGATGCAACAGAAACTACGTGATATTTATGTCGGCTAAATATCGTTTTGCTCCAATCAGGAATCCGTACCACATCAAGAGCTGTGTGGTACATCCTGATAGCTGACAGATTTGACGCAACATGTGATCTGCTCATATATTGACTCACATCTCATGCCCAGACAAACAGATCTAATGCTCTGGTTGTGACTTCAGAGTAAAGACATCAACAGTGCTTACACGAGAGGGAACCTCTATGCTGCTGCATTTGCCCACAGATGAACAAGACATTATTTCCTTTTTGAAAATACAGCTGGTCGGCAACTTAAAAGGGCCATTAGACTGCTCTTGTAATTGTTGAAAGATAAGAGAACAGAGAAGGGAGAAAAATGCAGCCAGGACAGAGATGTGATGGTGGAGTGGGTGGGAGTGGTGTGTGTGTGTGTGTGTGTGTGTGTGCGTGCGTGCGTGTGGTGGGGGAGGGGGAGGGGGAAGATTGGTGGGGCATTCTTCAAAGCAATATCAGTTATGCCATTAATCCAATTTGGATTGACATTCCTCCCTTGCACACACTAAAAAAACAAACTTAAAATGCTTCTTTTTACAGTGTGTCCACATGTAAAGGAGCAGAAAAGATACAGATTGGGAAAGAAGTGGAGAGAAAGACACAGACAGTGGGGAAGAAAGAGGGAGATCATGCAGTTCAGCATCTCTGTGATTGCTATCTTGGGGCTACAGTGAGCAATTACTGGCTGAAACCTTTAAAGAAGCTGATTACAGGCAGTCACAGAGTGTCCGGCAGACAGACAGACCTGATCCCATTCAGCTGTCTCCGTGTACCACAACCCATCATGGCCGGACGATGTAATCGGTGTGTACAATTCAACAATTCTTCAGGGATTTATTAGATGGCGGCGGGTAAAACAAACAAACAAACAAAAAAAGTGCCTGACTGAAGTGATAGAGGCTCGGTTTAGTGAAAAAGTTGCTCCAGCACAGTCTCTAAACCAAGCAGACCACACACTCCAGACATGCTCCTGCTTTCAGCTATTGAGCTGCTCTTTCATTGTCTTGGACGCCAAAGAAGGTGGACAGAAATGTAAGGTGTTGGAAAGAGGGATGCGAGTAAAAGGGAAGAGGAAGGGGCTGATCATTTGTTTCCAGTTTTCTCACAGCTCCAAACCTGGCGCTCGCACTTCTGTTGATTTATGGCCTTTCTCAACATGACCACATCTGAGAAAAGAATAATTAGAAGGCCCTAAAACAGTGTAGTTTAGGGGTGTTGTAATGAAATCTGCTGGCATGCAGTTTTCTTTGAAGGGCGGAATCAGAGTAAACAGGTAGATGCAGTGATGGGAAGGATGTAGGTAAGTGTCACCAGTTCACAGTGGTCATGGTAATGAAAAAAAAGGCAGATCCCGGTTTCCACAAACCCCAAAAGTGCTGATTCATAGAGATTTGCAGAGCCTTTACAAGATCATTTTATTTCTACCAACTCCTTGTTATTGTGATTAAATACATCCCTTGTGTGAGGCATTAATTACCAGGCAGTGAAGCACCACAAAGAGACCTGGCTGGGATCTGAGACTGGGAAAGGGGCTTGCCTGCTTGGTCTGTCCGTTGGCTCGATGAGTGCAGTTCTGGCTGCAATGTGAGGTTGAGCTCCAGCAAACGTCAGTCCCCAGCTTAGTTCCAGAGGAGAGCTGAGAAGTGCTGCAGGGCCTGGCTAAAGGCAGACCTGGCTGAGGGTGCAAGCAGCTGCCTCCCTCGCTTCAATCAGTGACTGAGCTCATCAGGGGAAGCTACTGAAACCCACAGCAGTTTGTATTTTGTAATTCTTAAACTGGATTTAGGAGATACCCTGTAGATATAGCATTGATTGTGTTATGTCCGTAGTCAGAGTTTAACAGGCATCACAATAACAACACAACAACACAATGCAGTAGTGAACGTCAACAGCACCAATTGGTCTGCCGGGTTGTTGAGTTCAGTCCTCCTACCTCTGTATGAACTTAATTTCTTTGTGAAATCAATGAATTAATATTTATACAGCTAGTTGCCACAGTATTTAAACAATGCTTTATCATTGTCATAGAGTTCATTAGAGGTAAGAAACAAACTTATTCAGTATTATTATATTGGGATCAGGTGTTTTAAAATGGGTTCTAACTTCCCTATTAATAAAAAAAGTTAAAAAAAAAAAGTTTGTAAAATGTAACCTAATGAAAGTCAACAAAGGAGAACTTTAATGTGGATTTTGTTGGTTAACAAATTGTGATATCCTTCACAACTGTTATATACCTCACAACTGTTTATAATGTATATTACTAAATGTAGTTATCTTTTTTTTTATTTAGTTTAGTTTAGTTAGAGTAGTTTTATTTATTTATTTTTTTGCTGTGCCATGGGTCTGAGAAGACTTGAATTTCAGTTATGCTGTATGTCATGCATGTATAGCATATTTGACAAATAAAGATGACTTTGACTCTGACTTTTGACTCTAACCTGTCCGTTCAGTTCTCTGAAACTAGGTTATTTCACTCATTTTTTTAAAAAAGATAGTGTTTGACACTTTGAAACATTCAGGCACGCATATTGCATTAAACTCAGCACAGTGGGCTCAGGCTGTTGACCCCAGCCATCATCATCACCACCGCACTTGGAATGGGAACCATGCACGTTACCCTTCTTTAATGGCAACCCTTTATGTACTGCTCCTGGGGCATGCATCATTTCTACTGAAAATGGTGCTTTTTGTTCATCTGTCACTTTACTCCTTCCGCCAATCTTGGCCCTGGAATGCTTTTGATATGGTGTTTAACATGGAGGGCAAAGAGACCATCAGTCACTCTCAGCTGTCATTAGAATGTAAAAACAAACAAACAAAAAACTTATCCTATCACTGAACAATTGCATATTTGTGTAAAAAAACAAACAATCAAAACACAGATTTTGATGACGACTAGCTATATCAAGGCATTTAAATGACACAGCCATGACTGATGCATGAAGAGGAAGTTTGTGAGTCCTGACTGGGGACATGTGTGGAGACAGACATGAGGACAAGAGGGGTGCAATTACAAAAGATCCACAGAGGTGTTTCATTCTTGCATGTCTGAGCATGAAGTCGACAAGAAAGAGCATTTTAATACTGAATGTTTGGCCGGGCTGTTTAAAGGAATTACAAGCTGGCAGATTTGACTGACTGGACTGACGGCATACAGGAAATATGATTCTGCTCACTCTTTTATGGAATAAGCGATGCATGGTACACTTCAGTGGTGGGATTTCTGATGAGACCAGGCTGACACATCTCTCAGCAAGTCTACTCCATACAAGAGTGCAACACTTCAACGGACATGTCTGGACCCTTTTTCTGTATCCACCCAGCCTTTCCATGCTCACTTTCTAATCAGGGAAGAGGAGGGTTAAGGGGCGGCTGGCCAAGAGGACTGAAGAATCTTATTGGGATGTAATCCCGTCCAAGTGGCACTGGCTCTTTCTTCTCTCTTGTTAGGGCTCCTTTGTGAAACTCCAGAGCTTGGGGCCCGGGAGAGAGTGGAGGATATGCAATGGTTGTGGCAGCAAGGCCTCAGGAGAGGTGAGGGTGGGGGAGTCAGGGAAGAAGCAACCTTGAAAAAACAACAACAAGAGAAAAGGTTTTAAACTGCTCCAGTAATTGAATTCATAATATTGTGTTTGAAGTCAAACATGAAATCATCATTATGGGACAAGGCATTAATTATGCATTAGAATATTTGCAGTATTTTGATGCTTCAAAGTAGTATTTAAATTTTTTTAATGAAAAATGTGATGAAGAAGAGTGATTTCTTTCTTTAGAAATCACTGGTCTTATCCAATGTTAATAAATGCAGCATTTCACATCAAAAATATGCCATAAATAACAATAAATGGTATACTGCTTAACACACAGTAACTTCTTATCAATTATAATCTTATTTTATTCATACAGTAGGTGACAGGATATCGGTGACATGACAGGGTTGTCATCTGGAAATAATTTAAAGACGAAGTGATGTACAAATGGGAACATGCACAGCAAAAAATAAATACACTGGTATCTAACATATATACATTCAAAATATATACAGTAGATGGCTTTTCACTACACATCTGCCTTGCAGGCATGAAAGACTCAATGGAGAGGGTTTTGTATGAAAAGTATGAGTGAGTAGGCAATCTTTTGGTTGAAGACTGTTTGTATGACAGACATGTCACTGGACCATCTGTGCACCCTCTGCATGACAGTGCCTGTCTTTCTGTTCCCCTGAAGTGAAACTGCCTAGTTCGTCGGACAGTAAAGGGGTGGAGACAGGAGCTCAGTAGAAATGCAGTTCTGTGTGTATTGTTTGTAAAAATAAACCATCTGGTCAAAGATATCTGAAAAGAATTTATATTAAACAGCTGCAAAAGCAAGCTTCTGTGAGTGTGGAGTAGTGATGCAATGAGACCACACCGTAAGTCTGATTCTGGTCATTTTCCAACTAAAGGAAATGAAATCAGAGGGATTTTAACTGTGGCTTGAACTAATGCCTTTCATTTGAAATTTCCATGGTGGCAAGACAAGGATGTATTTATGAAGGGTTTCTCAAACAGGTAGGTTGAAATGGGGGGAAGGACAAACAGGAAAAAGCCCAAAGGTTGAGATACTTACCCAGTAGCTGGCACATTGTAAGGAGCAGATGTGGAGAGCTAAGAAGGCGGCTGCATGCAAACGGCCATCTGGCCAAGCTAAATATTGCCCCAGTGCACCCCCATTCTATTTGCCTTTGGCGCATTTGTATTGTCTATGGTCACACATAGGTACACTCCAATCACTGTTGACAGGGTGGGGGATTTATGGAGGTGCCATCAGGGTGATTAGTTCCACTAGTAAACAATGGCCTACCCTTGTTGGATTTGACTCTGTGCACCCACAGCAGGCGTGAATGGCACGCAGCAGAAGAGCACTCCCACTTCTCAATGGTGTCTGTCTCTTTCTGCTAAAATAACGTCAAACACTGCAAACAAGGTGGGGGG
>BJFM01001127.1:70455-72955 GCA_016586285.1 Arothron firmamentum | reverse complement strand
CCCCTGTTATTCATTAGTTCACAAAAGAGAGTAGACATGAGGTCACTGCGATGCTTTGAAGATGGAAACACACAGACAGTGTATTAGAGCATCTGACTGGGACCGAGACAGAATACTTATTAACCCAGTCAATGAGTGTTGCAATTGTGTCTCTCCTCACCTTCCTGGCACAGAGGAGCCGCGTTGAACAAGTTGTTGGGTGTGTGAAAGGCCACGCAGGTCAAACTCTTTCCCGTAACAGGTTGAAGGATGTATCCTGGACATCATGAACACACACTGGTTGCACATGTGCAAATATGAACACTGATCTCAAGCAAATTGTGCAACTTGGCATAATTGTTTGTTATCATATTTTGATATACTGTATGTAACTGTAAACACTTGCATGCCATTAGCACAAACACAAAGAGACACACACACACACACACACACACACACACACACACACACACACACACGCTCCATGGTTGGTTGCTGAGTCAGAGTGAGGTTGCTGGTGGATGAAATTAGGGGAGTACCTTTCATTTCCTCCCCCAGCTTTTCCTGATCTGCCAACAGCAGCGTGTGTGCCTCCCACTTGGCTGTTTCAACACGTCAGTGTAGTGACTCAGAGCTAAGAGAGCAAACAGGAAAGATGTAAACTAAAGTTAAACACCCAAACTCATGTTCAGAAAATGGTGCATGAAACAAGGTACATAACAGAAGTTTACAGCAAAGCAAAAGCGGACGTGCGAGAATCTCACGCACATAAACGCAGACTCTCAAACAAACTGTCAAAATTAGATAGGAAGAGTTCAAATGTAGCTGTGTGTGATGGCTGGTGAGACAGAGATGCGCGAGGTAGATGGATGGAGAAAGGATGACAATAAGAAAGACAGACAAAGAAGATGAGAGAGTAACAGTGATTTGGGTGAGTCGGTCAGTTGCCGTCATTCACTTTCACCCTCACCTGGAAACTTTGCTGTCACCTCATGCCATCACCTTGTCACCCTATGTCCGCAACACCCCTTCACCTCTCCCCTTAGCAACCGGGCCTGTCAGTCAGTTGTCATGCGGCCAGGGTCACCTCTGACCTTGTGTTTCTTTAATACACGCTACAGAGAAAAGAGCTGAGGCTGGATATGCCTAGATCACAGGCTGCCACAAATGCTGCAAGGGCTGTAGACATATGACAATTTGTAATATTGTGTGCAGAACCCCCACCCCCCTCCCCCACCACCACTCCTTGGCCATTGCTAACAGAACTAATAGACTGGACACAAATGCTATCACTACTTAGGTCCCAGTTTGTAAGTATGCCTGTGTGGATGTTTCAAGATGTGTGCTGTACTTATAATTTACAGGGAGGGAAACATGAGACATCTTTTGCGAGACAAACACTGAGAATATTTTGTAACTGCTAATGACAGCATGAAACATAGTGTGACATATGAGAAAAACACTTAAACATGGCTGTGTTAAATAAGGAGCCCAAAGGGCTGTGGAAATTGTGGTCACGGTGGTGGTTTTATAGGTGCGCCGGGCCGTGTCATATGTGACAGCAGAGGACTACGCCGTGTAATGCTACTGAAAACAAGCATTTAAAACACAGAGATATGAGTTCATATAGTGTTAAAATAATGATCTCTGTGTGGCATTTAGGACTGTAGAGTCAGGACTGGATGTTTTGGAAACAAATTTTAAAACTCACTTATAATTTTTTTTCTGTTTCTTTTGCAAAAACACCACGTAAAGACAACCTAGATTACATTATGAGTCATTGCCTCAGTCACAGATTTTGCGCTCTGTGGATATTTTCCAAAGCAGACGGTCTAATCATGGAAGGAGACAACTGAGCCATTTCAGAGATGGAGCCAGCCCCGGTTCATTTAGTCAACAATATAGAACATTTAGCCATGAGGGCTTCCATCCAAGGAATGCATCATGAAAAACAGAGCACAGCAAGCCACACATGTCCAATCAGACACCACGGAACATTACCCATAATCCTCTCGACAAATACATGCATCTGGTACCATAACAACACAAGGAAGGGAGAGTGTGGGATGTATCCCTAGAAACACACCATAATTACAAAGAGAGCCAGGCCTGACTAAGTTTAGAAGATCTAGTCAGCACCCACCCCCTCCACTCCCCTCTTCACAAGCTCCCACACTGATATTTAACAAAACATTAATCTTCTTGCCAGTGGCTCCAAAGAATACTGGTGATGTAGCTTCAGCGCAGAGGCTTGGGTAATAGTAATTCCATTGTTCTGTCCTTTTATTTATGCCTTGGCTCCACCGGGCAGATGAGGTAAGTCTCTTTTTTCATGTTATTATTCAAAAGTGGTGATACATAAAGCCAGATTACACAAACGTCTCTCTGTTTCACAGTGCTGCCACCTCACACCTCCCTCGCCAATGCTTAATGCGACCCCGCTACACACACACACACACACACACACACACACACACACACACACACACACACACACACACACACACACACACACACACAC
>BJFM01001127.1:47906-61065 GCA_016586285.1 Arothron firmamentum | reverse complement strand
TATATATGTATGTATAAGTTTATATATAAACTTGTGCTTAATAATTCAAATGTCATCGTTATTAATGTCCACACACTAGGGCCTGAACATTATGGGGGTGTTGCATTGGAAAAATGCACAATCAACTTTTTCACTTTCTTTTTCACTCACACATCTGAATATGAGAATTTCCTTCTATGTAAATTTCATCCATCCACTCATCCAGTGTCACATCCTATCATCGTGGGCTGGTGGTGTCCCGTACACTGCTCCCAGAAGCCAGCCTGTGTTAAATCTTGTATTCGTGCCATCAACTTAGAAATGTTAACAGGAACATATGCTTTAGTCAGATGCCTAATGACCTTCCCTGCCAATGTGCTCTGCAGCTAAGCTACAGGGATTTGCAGCAGCTCAACATTTATACCATATGGATGTTTATCACACAGTAATGATGTCTCGCCCTCTCGCTCGCTCCTCTAACTAGAGATGATCTGAAAAACCAAACAGCTTTATGTGCAAGCAGGTGATTAGTGAGTGATTTCATAGAATTCTGCCAAGGAATGTTGAGTCATACTTGTGCACAATTTGTGTGCTTCAGATTCATAAAAATAAACGCCGATGAACGAATCGTTCCAATTATAGTGAGCGCTTAATAAACGCATCGAACAAATGTTTGACAAACTTACTGATCGAGGAGAAAAAAAACGAACAGAGACGAGTGATGAGCTCATAATATTTGAATGAACTGCATGTCAATCCATTTCCTTGCCAATTTCTTCTGTGTTAGAAATAGCAATAATTGGATTTATATTGAAATGAGGGCTTATTGATGGTGGCTACTGCATTTTAGCAGTGAATAATCAATAAAGTAAATTTAGTGCATATTAAACTGGGATGAGCTGGGATGAGCTTTTTGTTTTGTTTTTGTTTTTTTCGTTTGTAAGCCAATGAGTGCTAAAGTCATTACTTCTCAGGGTAATGCATTTGTCCTTTAGGAACCATATTACTATGTTATTGATGAAAGTAAATCAAAGCACAGCAGTTGCCTCAGTTTGGTTTGTAAATGTATAAACTCACAACCAAGTGCATCCTAAAGTTTTCATGAAGTGGTGCCTAACCAAATCATTGGGCATCTCCCGTCATTGAACGTCAAATCCTAATTTATGCTGGTCTTTTTTTTTTTTTTTAACCTTTATCTCCATGTTGTTTGAAGTTTATGGTTACAAACAAGGACAAACCTGCTCATCATAAGAATTGACTTTTAAAATCTTTAGGGGGAAAAAAAGCCAAATTTAAAGGAAAATAAATATTTAGTTAAATAACGTCAGGCTAAATTACAGCTGGCCTTTTCTTTATTCAGCCTCTTTGAAAATCAGCCTCAAGCAATTAATTATATGGGGATTCATTTGAAAATGAATGCAATTTCAGTTGAACATATAACTGCTAGGTTAATTCAAGACATCGGAGCAAATGGGTCGGGATGAGAAGAAAGGGAAGATCTTAATTTATTAGCAATCTGCAACATTTTTCACTTGGATGCCAGGGCAACTGCTCTGTCCAGACTGAAATTAAATTAGCACTCTTTTTGAACAAGAGACACAAAAGCATCCTCCCCCCAAAAAACAAGTGAGGTCCTGGTCTGGCACAGTTAGGTTGGAGAGCTGAGGTCTACAGCCAACTTGGAGCTGAGCTGTATTGCTGTGTGCAAATCAGGTGCTTTTCTCCCATTTCATTTCTCATGCACACTTGAGCTCCTTTTCATGAATGTAGGGCCCTATCTTCGGCCCTCCCCTCTGAAAGGGCCTTCCCGGTGACGAAGGTGACCTGCCACTGAGAAAAAGAAGGACCTGCCATGAACTGAGTGTCAGCCATTAAATATGATTTCGCCCCTGAATGGCACACAAACACATTCAACCACTGAAACTCATTAAGTCTGCATAATCTCTCTTTTCTTAAGCATAACAATGATTTCAGCTGGGAAGTGTGATGGTTTTGGGCAACTGAGCCATTGATTTGAGTTGCATTCAAAGTAATAAATCAAGTCCAACTTCGCATCCTGAGCCCATTTGCCTAATTCAGTGCCTCTCACCATACTGGTCAATTAGTTTAGAGCGAATATATTCAATACAGAGCACAATTCACTAACATGGCATAATAAATCCTGTGGCTTGGACACCGTCCCAAATAACCTTTTGCTGCTATTCAGCTTCTTTGCTAGCACAATAAAGGTTCCAAAAAGAGACATTTGGGGATAAATTATAACAGCACCTACCACATTTTGCATCACTTTACCTCTAGTCCAAGACTAGAAATGACTGTTTTAGTCCTTTACTCATCTTCATTGGCAATCAATAGTTTAAACTACCAAACTACTTGATCCTCCTTAGGCATTTTTTGTAATTTGTATTATTTTCCTACTTCTTCACAAACTTTTAGACCAATTTCCTATTGACTTTGTTTCAAAGCCTGAGGCGGGGAGTGGGCATCCCAGCCTGCTGGATTACAGTGGTGTGGATTGGGAGAGGTGGGAGCAGCTATATTGTGGTGGTGGTGGTGGGGGGGAACTATTGTAACCTGCATTAACCATACTGCAAGGCACCAGGCCTGGTCCCTAGTACTAGTGGAGAAACATCTTTCTCTTTGCCCACAACTGCTTTTTTTGTTGGCCAAAGATGATTTATGCATGCCTTGTTTTTGAAGAGATGGCTCAATAAAGGGAGGGAGGGGGAAGGCTTGTTTTTTTTTTGTTTGTTTGTTTGTTTTTAAATGTATTGATTTATTTGCTTAGAAGGACAGCAGACAGCAGACTGAAGGGAGTTCAAACAATATTTAAAAGTTACACACATTTTCTGCAGGTGCAACAGGAAGAGGAAGACATGGAAAATGAAGTGTGTTTGGTAATAATTGCTTTAATTTGTACCCGAGTCATGTCAACAGGAAGCATGCATAAACTATTCTCAGTAATGCTGCCCAGATTAAGTGTTTTTTCTTGGAAGGTGTGCTGGAATAGATCTGGCACAAGCACATCCCAAGATGATCTGGTTCTACACTGAGAAGAGCAGGAGTGGTGCTCAAACCGTTCACAAACACTTCATCCTTTCAGTTAATGAATTCTATGGGTTTGGATTTAATTTGTGGACATTGATCAGAAGGCTAAAAAATGTTTTGAAAAAAATGAACACAAATTTTCATGGAATACGTGACTTCTTACAGTGACTAAAATTGTGAACTAATCATATTAACTTCTCGGATAGTGAAAATAAAACCATGCAAATGTTTGCTGTGATCAGCCTTAGAGCTGCTGAGAGCAGGTATAATGTATGCCGTTGTGCACTGTGGTTATATAGAACTGTCTGAGTCTGTAGAGGAACAACAGAAAGCTGAATGGAGGTGTCTGTCTCTCAGGCTGACACCCTGTCCAGTCCCCTCCGCATACACCTCACAGACTGTGATGAATGCGTGCATGCCCCTCTCTCCCCCACATTGTCTGACGTTATTAACATAATATAAAAAGTGTCAAAGCACTCCTCTGTTCTGCACAGTGCAGCCAAGTTGTGATTTATTTCTGTGACATGAAAAAGTAAGCGTGCCATTAAAATCCTAGGTGTTGCTCGACTTCATGACTTATCGGGCACGCTCAATCGATAATGTCGTTCTTTTACACGGCTCATTTTGAGGCGGCAGCAGCATCGTGTGCCATTAGCCAAGCCTTGATCTATGGAAAGCTTGCTTTCTGCCTGGCTCGAAAGCTATGGCCATGCATAGATACAAGCTAACAAGTTGCATGCACATGCATGCTCGTCTATTCCAAAGCATACACAGACAGACAGACAGACACTCACACACACACACACACACACACACACACACACACACACACACACACACACACACACCCTAGTACTTCTATCTTCGTGAGGACTTTCATAAAGATAATTTCTTACCCAGTCCTTTACCCTAACCCTAACCATCCCAACTAATCCCCTGAACCTAACCTTTATCCTAACCCTGACCTTAACACAACTCTAACCCCAACCTTAAAGCCAAGTCTTAACTCTCAAACAGGCCTTTGAAGTTGTGAGGACCAGCCAAAATATCCTCATGTCCTGAAAATCTCCTCACTTTGCTGGCAGAATGAATATTTTTGTACTCAGTATGTTGCAAGTACAGGAACACACACACACACACACACACACACACACACACACACACACACACACACACACACACACACACACACACACACACACACATACACACACACACACACACACACACACACACACACACACAGATATTGTGTACAGTGTTTCCACCTGTGTTCTCGCATAAGTCAATGGAGCTAATGTAGGAGATAATGTACTTTAAATGGCAACAGCTCTGATTGATACATGCACTTAGAACAATTACTTGGGTTAAAACTTTGGGAAAAAAAGAAAAAACTTTGAGCTACTTACCATAAGGTCAGTCGTGGTGGCCCAGGAAAGTGATTTGTTAGTGTTTGTTGAGCGTGTTCCCAAGGCTATAAAGTGGGGGCACAGGCAGCAAATCAGGACTAATGTTCCTGTTGTAAATGAATACTTATCACAAGCTGTAAAGATTACACTGTGTCTGTCCTCTCATGATTACACCAAGGATCAACAAATGATTTCGTGGTCAGTAAAGCCATCTGTCTCCTCATTTGCTCCTTATGAGATACATAAAATAATGTAATTATTCAGTTTATTTATTCAGAGAAATAAAAGCAATAGGCCAACAATTAAATAATATTACTATTAGAAATAATACAGGAATTATTTAAATGTGTGTAATAATGTAGTGTTTTTCTATTATGTTATTAAATTCAGTGAAACACATTGAAGTTGTTAAAACTAATTCTCATGTGTTATTTTGGTGAATGGGTAAACATGTTTTTAGGTCCATGCTAATTCTAATATATTCAGCAGAGGTATGCAAAACATTTAAGAAAAGAAAGATCATTGTTTCTGCAGAAATTCCCTGATAATTGAAAACAGAGATTATTGGAAAGCAAGGGTGGGGTAACAGTGCTTCTTAACAGGCCCATTAGGTAAATAAAAGATGCTGTTTATCCTAAAGCAAATGTGTTTATGGCTTTACAATGAGCATACCTCTTTTAACATGTTTTAATTCAAAAATGCTAAAAAAAAAAAGTGTCATTTAAATATAACCCTGTTTTCTGTTTTGCCTCATTCTTTGCTCTCTCTTAGCTCCCTTTCATTCGCTCTAAATTCAGCTGCCATGAAAATGAACTATTAATCTGTTTCCCAAAGGAATTCCTGACGCCTTGCAGGCCTGACAGCCGCAATACGACGTTTGTTGTGTGGTCAACAAACAATTTTCCTGGGCTTCACTGCCTTTCAAAGGCACGTTTTCATCTGGCCCTGATCATGGGAAAAATGTCGTTGTCAAAGGTTTCTCCGCTTTTATTCTCGCACAAAGATGTCAGATGGTGAGAGTTAGAATTTGCAAACATGTTAATCCACATAAGCGTAAACTCAGCCCCTTCCTCCACAGTCCTTGAGTTCATTCAGTGTGTTGAAAATTTCCTGTGCTTGAGCAACACAAGTGTGCCTTTGACAATGTCTTTATACTGAAGGAATGTGGACTTATGCAATTCATGCTTGAACAAATTTTCTTACATCACCTGTAAATCTATTAAAAACTCGAATGTGTAATGTTCTAAAATGCTAAATGATTGACAGTTGAGTTGAGAAAAATTCTGAATGATTTTGTAATGATAACTGACAAACACCTTAATGTATAAAGGTGGGGGACAGATCCACAATGAGTTTATTTCACATAAACTGGCTCTCCTGCCCTCTGCCACACCCTCTCAATAAAACCACCTCTTACCAGGTCGCCAGAGGTAAAAGGTGAGTTGCCTCCTTACACCTCTTCCTGTCTGCGCTCCCAATGTCCATCATTCCACTGTGCTCCAGGAATCCTGCCTCTCATTAGTGACCTCTCCTGTCATGACAACCCATCACACTCTCATCTGATTGATGAGGCCGCTTTTGATAATAGCACCAGGTGCTTGGGTGTCTGCCTTGTCATTAGATGCTATCAGATCCTTCTTATTAGAGTGGAGAACCCCAAGCAGACGGACGGTTTCCACACTTTGCAGATACGACAGAAGATAGCGAAGCTCTGTGACGATGTGCTCTAACACACACCTGGTGGAAATAATCCATCAGACGTGCTAAAGTTCACCCAGCTCCCTCAGGGCAGTATCAAACAGCAGAAAAACGATTTTTGTCTCTCTGTTGCTTAGATTCCAGATTTCAGGTGAGCTAATGATGTTTTAGAATGTGACTTGTAAGTTTTAATCTTAAAAAAAAAAAAAAAAGCAGCGGAAGTTTTAAGCAGTTGTCATTTACGCTTATTTACTTACTTCTGAGCTACCAACAGTACTTATGTGTGTATGACTGGGATTTTTGTTTGTACAAACTATACCTCAACAGTTTGATGCTAACCAGGCAAATGCTCTGTTTAACAAACAGAGACTGCAAGAATCATCTTCTTGTTTGTGATATATTTCCCATTACTTAGAAAGAAAAAAAATCACATTTTACAGGTAAATGATGAACAACTCAGCTTGATGGTGCTAAGAGGCTTCTCTACAAGACATCTGAAGCAACAGGTCTGTGCCACAGTACCACAAGGGTAGTGACAGAACACTAGGAAACAATCTAAAATTTGACTCCAGAGCACATTGCCAACCAATGAGTTATAATGGTTGGGTTGTTTGGGGGCGGCACAGTGGTTAGCACTGTCGAATAACACCAAGAAGGTTCGGGGTTTGAATCTCGGCTCTGGCCTTTCTGTGCAGAGTATGTATGTTCTCCCTGTGCATGCATGGGTTTTCTCCGGGCACTCCGGTTTTCTCCCACAGTCTAAAGACATGCTTGTTAGGTGAATTGATCAGACTAAATTGAAAATAGGTGTGAGTGTGAGTGTGAATGGTTGTCCGTCTTTGTGTTAGCCCTGTGATAAGCTGGCGACCTTTTAAGGGTGTGCCCTGCCTCTCGCCCCTTGACAGCTGGGAAAGGTTTCGGCAGACCCCTGCGCCCAAGTGTGGCTAAAGGATGTATAGAAAAGGGATGGATGGAATGGGTGTGGTTGTTATCTGCAGTTTCTCTTAATTAAGACAAAGCGAGCTCGGATCAAAAGACGGTAGCGAGTGATATGTGTAGTGCCGGGATAAGAACCACAGCAGTCACAAAAGGCTTAAGGTCTACCATCGGAGCACATTTTTCCATAATGCAAACCATATAACTATGGTTTGCATTATGGAAAAATGTGAATGCATGTGTGCAGATGGCTCCACATATGAGAATCCCAAGGCCTATATAATTGTAGCGCTAATAAGGAGTAAAGCTAATTAGGCATTTAAGTGGGATGGGGGGGGGCATGAAAAGAGAAACATAGACGAAATAGAAAATCAGGCCAAAGGACAAATGAATGCCCCCCCATTTCTCTCCCACACTGACAACCATTATTAGACAATCTGTGTGTATGCCACTGCAACACCTCCACTGGGGAAGAAACATTCATGTATTTTCACTACCTCTCTGCCCTGGCTCATTTACTTCTGTGTTGTCCAATAAGTGATGTCAATGCTCCATAGCAACCGTAAAACACAGAGACTGTGAGAAATCAGCTGAGTTCTTTTTTTCATAATATATGGTCAAAATAAGACTCCCAAAAATGATGCTTTAACTCTATGAGAATTCCACCAAGACTACTACAATAATTTCATTTAAATGTTTTCAATGTGCAGGGTTTTTTTTGGTTTTGTTTTTTTTTTTTTGGGAGCATTCAGCCCAACACGTCAAGCCTATTCATTTTCCCCAGACATCAGAATTTGTAACAAGACTAGGCTATTGTATGGCTGGTTTCACTGCTATTCATTCTATGGTAATGATCTGGCTGCAAATTAATCAGCGAGTATATTTGTATTCATCCATGACAAATAAGCACTCTTCAACTTCTGTGTTTGGACACATTGACAGAAAAAAAAAAGAATTAAAAAAAAAAATTAAATAAATACAGGTACATACAGATGAGAATAGAGTGAGACACATTTGTTATCTATTATTAAAGATGTAATAAATCAAGTTTTTTGCAACTTTTTTTATGATACATGCGCATTTTATTATTACATGAATCAGCCTCTTGCGTTTAAATTAATGTCAACATATTTCAGTAGGGTGTCTTTGGGCATTGTGTCGCTGAAAAAGAACATTATGGTTTAAAACTTTAACTGAATAAGAGGTTTGTGGTCATCACAAAACTCCATTTTATCCCCATATGTATACATTTGTTATTAAAAGATGCGGCATAATTGTTAGTAGGTTGTAAAGGATCATTGAGGTTCCTGTGCTGCTCACTTGCTTATTTTCGCCTATTTTGAAAGAAATTGGTGATGTGTTGATTGCATAGTGACAGTGCGGGGCTATTACTGACCAGAGTGCTTTAAAACATTGCTCTGCCAGATCTTTAAATAGACCCGCACATCCTGGAATGATACACGAAGGAAATGACTTTAACATAAGTGTGAAGGACAGAAGTAGATAAGGTAAATCCACCTTCATGTTCTGCCTGCTGTGGTGGGGGGGAGGGGTTTACCAACAGCACAGACGAGCCATAAAACGCTCCAGACAAGCTGTCTGTCACAACATTTGCTTGCCAGATTACATTCCTTTCTGTCACTGTGAGTGGCAGTAAAACGGGTGAAATTCTCCAATTCTCTCTGGCCTCCAAAAACGACAATATGTCTGAAGTTTTGCCTGCTTCAGCGTGTTTTAAAAAAGTGACTGTGTGAGAGTACAGGTCGAAAATGAACGTGTTCGTGTATGTTGGAGTCCTTTTACGTCTTGCACAAACAAATTATGTTTTACCACCGGGTACAATAAGAATAAAGATTTCTGATTCTGATTGAGTTAAATGCGTTCAGGGGTTGGATTGTCAAAACAATGTCCAACTCTCTATGTTCTGGAACTTTTTTTTAGACTTTAGCTGGCCAGGAGGACAAAGGACTGGGGGCGTACTATCAATACATTTAAACAGGGACATGCATTTCTCATAAAGTGTCTCCAAAAGCAGAGCGAGCAACGGGAGGAGGAGGGGGCCGCTTGATCAAGCCATAAAGGAAACCTCAGTTATGAACCACTGAATGAAAAGGAGAGCGGGAGGGGGAAAAAAGAATTGGGCAATGGGGGACAGAGAAAAAAAACACTGAAAGAAAAGGTCATGAGTGGCAGTTGATTTGAGGAATTTCTGCGACCCCACAAAGGGCCATGACATCATCAGGTATTGAAGAGAGAGAAGAGAGAAGGGGCTCTTTAAAAAGCTCGCCGCTTCCCCAGGCCGTAATTACATTTGTGCTAAACATGCCCAAGTGCTCCTGTGCTGCGGGGAGAATCATTTTCCCGGGATGGGGGCTGGAGGGATGAATTAATCAGCTCTGTTTGCTGTGGGGAGTCTTTATAGCAAAAAAAAAAAAAAAAAAAATCTTTCTCTCACCGAATGCTCACGTTCCAAAAACAAGATGTTGTCCTACATTATGAAGCATTTACTTCCAAGTCGCTTTGTTGTGTTCTATTTTTCCTCACAACTGTAAATGCAAATGCAACAAGAAAACCCTTACTGTCACCATTAAAAATCATGCAGGCATCCATGGCTTTGAGTGTACATGGGAGGATTGCTATCAAGTAATGTTATATACAAAACATGTCCGTGCAATCTTTGGGAAAACTTTAGCAGCATTCAATGCCTTTCAGTTAATTTTTTTTTTTCTAAAAGAAAAGAGGAAACCAAGTGAATAGTATGTCAGTCTTTAGTTCTGCCAGAACTGCTGTGCCTCAAGTCCAGTCCCTCCAACGACTGCACGTGAGCCCAATCTCATGTCAGGTTTCAGAATAGGTTTAGGATATACAATGCTTCCACTGTGTGTCAATAGGCGTGTCAGTTTCACCGCCAGACAAGTAAATGCTAACGCTGAAGCAGATTGACAGAATTTTAAAACGTGGCTTTAACTACACACAGATGGAAGGAAATAAATCAAATTATAAAAGTTGTGGTGATGGCGTAATGCAAGGGTGACAAATGCATCGGCTGTATGATACTTCCAGGCTGGGGGCTTTCCCCCCGCTGCTGCTGACACACCACAGTCCAGCGCGATGTGTAATCACCGTCCTGACAGACCCACAGTGGCTGTTCAGCAGCGCGCTCAGCCCAGCAAATCCAATTAGCTTTCCCACGATGACACGGCCCTGCTGCTGGGATGACACACTATAATATGATGGAATTACACACAAATGCTTCTTATTTAACCGGAGCCCTGAGGGACACCCATGCTTAGAATCATACAGCAACAAACTAATTCAGTGATGACAGCTTAGTCACTGGGAATATTTAAACAGGGATCGTTGTTTAAACCATTTGAACCATCAAAACATAGCCAGGTGCATTTCCTATTATTTTAACATCCATTCATTTGTCTGAAGTAATTACATGAAATGATTCACATGACTTTACACCTAAAAATAAAACTGAACATGGCATCTTTTAAATACATAAATGAATCCATGCTAAAACTAAAGTCTCTGCACGGTTCTTCTCTTGAAAGCCATATTAACATTCACACACACTGAGTGGGCTTCAGGGCAGCAAGTAAGCATTCTTTACTCAATGATTTGTGTCTTATAGCCTCGAGCTCTTATCCAGTTTCTCCCTGCGGTGATCTATTTTATGGATGTTCCTCCATGATGGCCACATGTTGCCATCGATAGTTTTCTCTCTTTATTTCTCTGAGGACCAGAAACACCTGTCTGCTTTAATCACTAAGTCCTTCCCAGCAGGAATGCCATTGCTGAATGGACACCGAGCTGCTGTCTGACATTGATAGAAACAACATGGTATGGATCCTCACTCTACAACAACAAAGAACTTGCAGCGATATCAACAAGGCGATCGGTCTGTTGTTCTGGTAATGAAGGGTCTCTGCACTTTTTTTTTTTTTTTTTTTTTTGGGCCTGATGATTCACTATTAACAGAAGAACAGCTGGATAGTTTGAGAAATGACTCACTTAATAAATGAAAGACACAGATGAAAATATGATTTTATGGGTCACTTCATGGATGAGGTCATACTCAGACAGAAGATGACACAGCCAGGAGTTTCCCAGAAACAGAATTGGTCATCAACCAGTCTAAATCCACAAAAGCACCGTGTGCGCTTCTTCCAGCATAACATGCCCTGCATAACATGCCCTACTGGGTTAAAATAGGTCTCAGTAGAATAACACTATTGTGCCGCTTTGAAGAATTTCATGAATTTATCTGGTATAGCATCATCGCAGGAAGCGACTCCTGGGAACTGGCCCTCAGTGTAGTAGTGACAGCCTTTTTTTGTTCTGCTGGGTAGTAGCCTTGGAAGCTATGAAATAATCTACCAGTAAGGTTAACAAACTAACTTGCTGCCAGCGAAGACAAATAGAACAGCTCTCTCAGTAAGATGTCCCCTTCAATGGAATTTTTCTGAATACAAATAATGACTAAAGTTTACTCAGTGATGAAATGATCGTTTTATCAGTTTTCATGGAAAACAATTTGTCCTTGAAATGCACAACGCTTGTACCCATGAAAGGACCCATTTACTGTTTCACATGAAACCTCCGCCTCCCCTTGAAGTGAGATAAACACAGGAGATTAATCAATAAGTAACTCTACAGAAACACATACACATGGTGGTTTTACTGTTATCAGAACTCTCACAAAGTGAAAGATTTTCAGTTTTGATTCCAAGGTCCCTACTCACCCTACTCACCAAATTGAACAATCTGTGTGATATCTGTGTCAAACTTCACACATTTGTTTATGTGATGCCTGTGCGGTATAAATTTCAAGCTGAAATAACCTTAGAAACTAATTTTTACACATAAATGTGTTAACATTTCTCTGACACATCAATCATCAAATGCCTTTTTACCTAATTTCCATTTGTGTAGATGGTATTATTATTATTATTATTATTATTATTATTGTTATCATTATTATTATTGTTTTCATTATTATTATTATTATTACTGTTTTTAATTATTTTCTATCTTTTTTTTGTACTACTATTAGAAGAAAACCTACAGTTTGAATGGCCATTCCCCCCATAGATGAGTATTATGCCAAGGGTATGGCGCGTGTATTTTTATCTGACACTGATAATGACTCAGTCACTCACAACTGCACACCTTAAAGTTAAGGAACACGAATATTGATTATGCTAAGATGCAGTGTAGCAGAGTGGCTGAGCAATATCCAGCTCAAAGTTTAGCTTTTTTGAGGAAAGAATTGGGTTTCATTCAGTTTTAAAAAGATTAGTATACCTTAGAAAAACTTTATTTTGCATATAAAAGAAATTTAAGAGGCCTTCAAATTATTTTAAGCTGTTGATGTTGGACCTAACTGTGTTTGTCCTGTAAACAGGATACTTTACTTATGGCCCAGTCACTCTGGCCACTGGTCACTTCTGCCTCCAAATCTGCTTATTGATTTCCTTTGCTGTGTGGCCTGAAACAGGTCAGGAGGTCAGCCTCTTGCATGGCATTCAGGGAGTGATTGTTCTCCATAGGCCATTGGGTGTGGAATCTATCATCATTAATGCACCAGTCTGCTCTTGTTAACTGGCTTCCCAAACATTATGAAGAATAAATGGAGGTCCTATGTATAGGCTGCTCCTGAAAAGAGATCAAATTCGTCATTTCATCTAATAATTTGGCCACATAGGAGTCTCCCAAAGAGGTCACAAGATCAGCGACAAATAATGATGCCTGATCTGATACCTGCCGAAAAAAGGACACTTGTCATTATAACAACTAAGTTAGTAAAAAAAAAAAAAAACCCTGAAACATAAAGTTGTTTTATTCAAGTAATAGATATTTACTAACTTGCAAGACTCAGCCATCTTCACTGCACCTATCAGAAACCACCAGCGTAAGGTTAATCTTATTACCAGTTTAAATGACAGTAGCTGTGAATTTTCTCATTGGCGATTGAGGCGAAACGCATGCATCGTCCCCAATGTTTACGTCAAGATCGTGAACCCAGGTTAACTGTTGCGACCCATGTCTAACATTAGTGCCTTCCGTCACCCAATTGTGCG
>BJFM01001127.1:26443-39947 GCA_016586285.1 Arothron firmamentum | reverse complement strand
AAAGAGAGAGGTAGAAACATTTGGTTAGTGACACTGGTTTCCACAGAGTGACCTCTACATTACACTCAAACCCCTTGCAAACACGTATCTGTTGTGGGACTTGGGCGTGTAACGAGAGCCAAAATAAAGAGGCACTTAGTTTGGCCCCAGCTTCTACAAAGGCTTCCTCAGTGTGACACATAATTAGGTAACCATGTAACACCCACCACCACCCACCCCCACCCCAGACCAACTCCACATCTGTGTTATAATATGATCATGGACTCTCACTTAACCCCAAACATTTAACTGTAGACAGCCTTGTTCAACAGATTAGCTGTTCAGAAGATTTATATCATGAAACACCTCAAACCATCCATTTAGAACAATAACATCATGACTGAATGCTTTACTTCCTTCAGAAGAGAATGGGGAACAGTTGTATCTCTGCTGTGACAGAAATGAAACCCCATTGTCCCGCTGCTGTTAGCTCGCTATCGAGGCTATTGCCGCTCCTTGTCATATTTCTGGATCTGACATCAATGTAGGGTCTTGTAAATCCTGTCGCTTTAAGTATCAACTAAAATACGGGCTTGACGGAGATGAAAGGAATAAGGACACTGAGACCTGTGGCTTCTCAGAGATATTGCCTCCCAATGCCTCATGGGCCATTAACTGCCTATCAAAGAACCAACAGGCTCCCCATGTGATCTTTTTTCTGGGTAATGGGACACATTCAATCACACACAATTCTCTGAAGAAACAAAAGTGTTCATTATTAGTTTCACATAGACATGTAGCTCCAAGCTACAATTGCTCATTTTCATCTCATGTAAAATTTAATGTTGAGACAGATGTGGTTATATGTATTTATTTGTATAGATTATATTACAATAGATAGAACTATTTTGACGAGCAGATGTTTTTTGTTTTTTTTTTTATACATGAAGTTTCGTAAATTGCATTTGTTGTTCTCAAACTACAAGACAAAAAGGCAGTGTAATGTTTGATCCAGAATGCTGCCTTTGATATAATTAACATGTTTATTGGATTTTTATTTCCATGGTAACAAAAGAACCATCTGCCTCCACAGTTGAGTTCTAACATCAGCTGTGAAACAAACTGGGAACGGATCAGCTAAGTGACTCCCCCCACTGTGCTCCCAGCAGAATGTGTGCAATCCAGGTCCAGCTACACAGGCAATTTTGCATATTTCTCACTTTTTATTCACAAATTGTTTCTTTCTGAGTGGAAACCTACCATAAAATCCACCGACCAAATGACTAATCTCTGACTCCAGAACAGACTTACTTTGAAAAACTTACAAAACAATTTCTCTACATATATAGTTTTTCCAAAGTACTTGTTTTCTCCCCTCAATAAAAGATAAATATTAGTGTAACATGTCCAGGCTTGTGCTTTTATTTTTCATGTGTTTTTGGTTCTGTGAATCTTGGTTTCTGTTTGTAGCTCAACCTAGTTTGTCTAGCGCTTTTTGTTTGTTTTTTCGAGTTCAACCTAGTGAGTCTAGTACTTTTACTTTATCCTTTTGTTAAACTGTTTCCAAGCACAGCTACCAATTTTTAGGCAGTTTCTCCACCCATTGTGGACAATAAAGACTTTTACTGCAACTGTTGGGACTACCACCTCTGCTTTTGGGTCCAGACTCTGTTCCACGCATAACAATTAGATAATCTAGGCCACAGAACAAGAACCTCTATTTACCACAACTATCCCTGGCTGGGTAAGGAATGATGACAGAAATCTCAGATGCAGTGTTTACCCAGTAGGTAGTATGGCATCTTATCAATTGTTCCATTACCTCACATGCAATGTTGTGGATAACAGTACTTTAACACTAATTTCTGCTTTGGTCTGTTTGGCAATCAAAAGACAAAACTCATTTGTGAGCACACTTGAAAGTTTGTTCAAAATGCCAGAAAATCTCAGCCAATTTCAAGTTGCAGGTGTCTATTTAATGCCACTCTGAGAATAGATGGGGATTAATAAAAAAAAATAAAAAGAAAAAAAAATAAAGACTGTCTGGAATGTTGGTAACCACAAAAAGCTGTCTGATAGTTTACCTCAGAAAAGAAACAAGTGAAATTGCAGTAATATTATTCATCATGTTTGTCTGTGTCCACACTAAACAAATAAGGAAGAATGAATAATTTAAATAATGAAATATCTTCATTGTAAAAATGTACCCCTCCTCTACTATCTCTCTCTCTCTCATGCGCTTCATTTTGCTTTAATATATTTCAGAACTTATAGACCAAATAGAGAGGGGATGAATAAGTTTCCAAATGCTTACATTTTGTACTGTTGCTCATTAAAGAATTAGAAATGTTAACAGATTTCTTGAAATATATTTTTCCAAACCTCAGTTATTTATTCCAAAAATGCACAACACACTGAATAATGGCAAAAACATAAGAGTATGTAAATGAATGACCTAATACTCACGACGATGAGTAATGTAAATTTAATTCAATTCAATTTTATTTAAAGTGCCAATTCATAATCATGTTATCTCAAGACACTTTACACATTCAAAAAAACAAAAGAGAGAGAGAGAGAGAGAGAGAGAGAGAGAGAGAGAGAGAGAGAGAGAGAGATGTCCCAGGCAAAACTCCCCACTGAGTATTGGTGACACTGGCAAGGAAAAACTTCCCTTTAACAGGCAGAAACCCCGAGCAGAACCAGGCTTACTGTAGATGGCCATCCACCCTAGATAGCGCTCATTCTGAGGGTTCCTTCGTCCTCATGGGTAACTTCAGTGCTCACGTTGGCAGCGACAGTGAAACCTGAAGGGGCGTGATTGGGAAGAATGGGCCCTCCTGATCTGAACCCAAGTGGTGTTGTTTTGTTGGACTTCTGTGCTTGTCATAGATTGTCCATAACAAACACCATCGTCAAGCATAACGGTGTCCACATTATGCACTTGGCACCAGGACACCTTGGGCCGCAGTTTGATGATCAACTTTGTGGTCGTGTCATCGGATTTGCAGCCGCATGTCCTAGACAATTTGGTTAACAGAGGGGCGGAGATGTCAACCGATCACCACCTAGTGGTGAGTTGGCTTTGATGGTAGGGGAGGATTCCGGTCAGACCCAGCAGACCCAAACAAACTGTGAGGATCTGCTGGGAATGCCTGACAGAGTCTCCTGTCAGAAGGAACTTCAACTCCCACCTCCGGGAGAGCTTTGATCATGTCCCGGGGAAGGTGGGGGACATTGGTCTGAGTGGACCATGTTCCATGTGTCCATCGTTGAGGTAGTTGACCTTTTTTTTTTTTTTTTTTTTTAATATAATTCATAATAGTTTTACCTCAGTTACTTGGTCCATCTCTGTATCGCCTAAAGATATATGAAGCTTAGGTGCTTCTCTGAATGAATGCTGTGAATCTAAGACTTTACATATTGTTTTACCCCTGTGTAGAAGTAACTTTTTTTAATCATCCCTCTTTCTTTTAATTATAATTCTTTATTTAAAATTTAAGCCAATTTATCAGAAGTATATGCTGATGTGTAAATTAAGTCATCAGTGTACATTGCAATGGTGGCATGATTCAAGATCAAAAGAAAATCATACATCAATATTGAAAACAAAGTGACCCCGAGGAACTTCCTTGTGGTACGCCTCAACTCACAGTTTTTCTGAGTAGCTACCATTTAAATATACTATACTTTTTCTGTCAGTCAGATAACTTCTGAGCCACGCAACAGCAGATTTATATATACTTGGATTTATATTTAGAGTGACACCACTCCAAGGCTGCTACAATTTCATTGTATTTCTTGTACAATGAAAATAAAGGCTTCTAATTCTAATCCTAATTCCAATTCTCATAGTTCAAAGCCATAATACTGCATCTTAATCAGAAAGACATGCTAATCAAGAACATCAAAAGCTGCACTCAGATCTATTAAAACAGAACCAACAATCTGCCAGTGAGTGGAAACTTCAGTCTGCAACGTTATAATAACTGATTTACTTTTCATTATTTAAATAAAAATGTTAAAATTGCTAAAAAAAAAAAAATAAAAATAAAAATAGCACAGCAATTACATGGTTGTGTGTGTGTGTGAGTGTTCTTGTACATGCTACATACTTAGTACCAAAATACATATTCTACTAGCAAAGTAAGGACGTTATGGGAAGTGAGGACATTTTGGCCTTGAAGATTTAATTTTCGGTTTTAAGATTGGGGTTAGAATTGGGCTTGGGTTAGGGTTAGGGAGAATAGTTTGGATGGTTAGATGTGTCCTGAAAGCAGGCTATGTAATAAAGTATGCCTATTAAAGTCCTCACAAAGATAGAAATACAATGGTGTATGTGCATGTGTGTGTGTGTGTGGTTAATTACAATACATCTGGATTAGTCACAGGAGATGTAACTAATTCCGGATTTTTACAAATGCACAAATATCACTTCCCTTGACCCACCCTGCTCATCTGTCTCACGTCTGTCTATAAATGCTAAGAGGTGAGAGACCGGTTGAAAGACACTCTACTGTGGACCCAGAATGAACAGACTGCCTCTTTCCCTCCTTTACTGGGATCGTATTTCTGAGGGTTATCAAGCGGCTCATTTAAACAGAGGCTGGTCACAGCAGGAACCAGCTGAACAAAGTTACTATTACCAGCACCTCTCCCGTGTTGCCCTCACTCTCCTCTAATTGGGTTTGACGGCATTTGCTTAATTCCACAGTGGAAGAAAGAGAAAGGAACCTGGAGGTTTTGCCGTGAAACTGAAGTGTGGCCATTTGTCTAGATAGGGCAGTATTTTGTTTAAAAAAACAAAACAAAAAAAAACAAAAAAACAGGCCACCACTCAGAGAAATATCGGGGTTATGATATTTGTAAGTCACAGAGCAGGCTAAAGCAATCTGATACTGGGCACTGCTTCTCCATGCATAATCACCTTTGGTGGTCCAACTAATTTCCTCAGTCAGCGGGGGTACTGAGAAACAGTGGTGCATGGACGACCACCTAGGCATATTACATGTACAGAAAGGCTCATTTGTAACCACTCCCACAGTAACCAAGCAACTTGTTCTGTACTTACCTTCACAGGACATGTGGTCTGTAGTATTTGAAGAGTATTTAAAGTGTACATCCACTGCCAAAAAAGGACAACAATCGACTATCTCTCACACCCTGCAAAGTCAGATGATGCTGACAACCAATACCGTTCTGACCTGAGGACAATGCTGATCAAATGCTATTTGAATGTCAACCATCCTTCTCCATGCAACTAAAGACAAATGATAACTTTAATGGTCTGTTTTTTCTCTCATGGCCACACGTTTGCTTCGCATCCTGCTAAGAAAGGATTCCTTGTAAATTTTATTGCAGCAGTGTCAAAAAGACTCCCATTGAAGAAGCAGTAAATATTCTAGCAGTGTCTAGATGCAAGGCCACTCCTTCTGGCTCCAGGCACTGAATTAGGCCAGCCTGTTTCTAGTTAGACAGTCATTAAGGAGATCTTACAGCCATGGCAAATGGTTTCCTGTCCTGAGTGCTTAACTCCTGTAGTAGGAAATGTCCTGGGCCGTAAAGGGTGAACCAAACTTCCTGAACATTTTTTAAAGTGACCACAGAGGGCACGCAGCGTGTTCTGAAAATGTTGATGTGGCCAATCAAAACGGACCTCGCCGGACAATGACATGGTAGTGGCCGTTTAAACAGGTGGCGTCCATTTACTGACCAACGTTGTGTTTAATATAGGAATGAGAGGCGTATTCAATGGTTGGGATAATACTTCACCTAGTATGAAAAGAATAACACCAGGAATGAGAGAGAATAAACAACTGCAGCTTCATTGCTGAGAAAATAGATTGGCATTTCTTTATATGTCTGGAGTGCAATTGCAGGCTGTAAAACAAATTTTCACTGAAGCAGTAATTGTCCTTTATTTCTAGATTTATTTATTTATTTAATTGCTTGGAAAATCCTACCTATCTACCAGCCTGTGTGAACACTGTAGGATTACTGTCAAGACAGTGAAGGTGTTGAGACCTCAGAGGCAAAACACCTGCTGACTGTACTGGTCAGGTGACTCCATGTTACTCTAAGCTCACAAAAACAAAAAGGATGGGGTTCCGATTCCCAGTGCACTGTCTGGTCTTTAAACACAGGAAAACCTGACCTGGCAGACAGCATGCATCATCTATTAGTCATGTGGAAACACATTCACATTCAGCTTGGCTGTACAATTCAACACAAAGCCAGGGTTTATGGCACTTTAATTTGTTGCTTTATGCATGTCTCCATGCAAGGCACAGACCTGAGACAAAGAGGGGAAAAATGATATTAGAGTATCAGAAGGCAGGGTGACTAATATCCTGGGAGATGATTACTTACATGAATGTTATGAATCAATGCACTCAAGAGTCGATAAAAGTACTGTAAATGTCAAGTTAATAGCTAGCTGCTGTGGGCATATGAGTTTTAAAAGGAAAAGATGAACAATGCCATGTTGTAAAAGAAGTGGGGTTATTGGTAGGTCAGATTCCTTGAGTCCATTAGAGATCCTTATAAAGTGCTTGAGACAAGTTGCTTCAGAGAGTATAAATGTGTGCTTTGCTGATTCATGCTAAAAACTGGAGTCCAAATTAAAGACAGATAAAATGGAAAGCTAAAACACATACATGAACACATAAATATGCAAGTGACCATGTGCAGTATAAGCAGAGCTGCTCTGTGTGAACACAGGCAGATATGTAAGTTCCTTGTATTGGTAATGATGTTGTCCAGTCATTAATCACTGGCTCCAGTGAAAACAGAGGGTTCACTCATGGCAGAATCAGAGCCTGGCCCTGGGATGGAGATTAGAGGCCTAATGAAAGCAAAACAAAGCTGGACATGTAAAATTTATTGGCACATTTATAAAAGCAGCCCCAGAAGGACACTGCCACCAATAATCATTTCAGAATCCCAGTCAAGTGCTTTTTCCTCAGCCAGACACAATCTGGAGAAGGAATATTTGTAGAGTGGCTGAACAAACAGAGATTTGCTGGTATCTTCATCTTTCCCAGCAGCTGGGAAGGCCGAGTCGCTTGCGTTCTGCACTTGACGCCCCGCCTCACTTCAGTTGACTTCTGGGAAAAACACTCTCTGTCCTCCTGGCTCCTCCTAAAAACCAGCACACAGAAGTTAAAAGCAGCTGACCGTCTGTCACCTCCTTCCAGCACCGCCTTCTTCTCCCTTTGAATTCCACTGGCAACATCCGCAAACAAATTAAAGGTTGGACTGTAAATTACTGCCAACCTGTGATATTTCTATTGGGGAAAAAACAAAATAACACTTTTGTTGGCGATTTAATGTAATATTAATGGAACATTTTTACATTCACGTATGATTCTGTACAACTTTCAACATATTTGCAGATAGTTTTTTTTAATGAATTTCTACACAGAAATCTGTCCTTTAGTAAAATGTTATTATCAATCTGTCTGAAAGAGAGAGCACGAGTCAAGACAGAAATAAAGATATGTGGCTTGATGCCAAGTTGCCTAATGCGTACCACATGCAGCAGGCTCGGAGGAAGAGGAAATGGTACTCAAAATGGCCATTGTTCTAATTCATAGCCAATCTGGAGATAATGACACCAAACATCAATAGCAGGCGGTCGATTCATGGATAACATCTTTTTTCCCCTCCTTTCTACTCAGCTGTTATCATCAGCCCCAGGATTAAGCATTTGATACAAAGTTTATGACCTCAATACTGTGATTGTTTATGATATCAGTCCTTGAAAAAAAAATTCCAAAACATCTATTTTGCATTATAATTCAGACGAACCATACAAAGATGAAAATGATGTGTTAAATATAAAACAGTATTACCTCATAATGAAATGAAGAACTGGATCTGCACATAAATTCAGTCTTTTATAAGTTTGATGTTTTGTGTTTTTTATTTTTTTATTTTAATCTTTTTTTAGTCTCTCCATGTGAGATCAGTCTTTGGATCATTAAACATGTTAGAATAGGTTTTCTTACATACTCACAGTAAATTATTTTCAACGCTTTCTGTGTATGTCATATGCGTATGTTGTGCATGGTGATAATTTCTGCATTTGTGCCATTGCTCTCTGTGGGTGCTGTTCATTAGGGATGATTCCTACATGTACCCTTTGCCCTTGGAAATTTACTATTTTCCATTGTCCTTGAGTTGTAATTCTATACCGCCCAACACAGCAGAGTTTAAATAATTTATCCCTCTAAAACGCCCCCCTGTGTGTGTAAAGTCTTCCTGACCTCTAACCTGAATAATTTGAGTCCTTTTGTAGAGTTTTTATAACGGCAGATATTTCGTGTTTTGTATTTCAAGATTGAAAAAGTACTATGAAACCGTTTAACTGTAAATAATTAAAAATAACAAGCTAATCACATTTTCTAAAAGTTAAGGAAGCTTTTTTTCTGTAATAAAAGTACTTAGATAGCTATATTTAACTACTTACTTTTGCATTGTACGAGGGATCAACATCACAGGGCACTCAAAAAAGGTCTTAGACATGAGTTATTTAATATTTTCTTTAACTATATTAACTAAGCTACACCACTTCATTTCTGAAGCTGTTTGGTACAATTAAGAACATGCTCACATCTGATTATTTGCCCCAAGACTACAAATGCAGTTGAAGATGATAGGAATGTTAAGTGACTGTATACAGATGAAACCACTTATATTTTCCAGTGTTTCTGTGGCTGGAACCTCACTGGTCCTTGCTGGGATCTTCCTGTCTTTGTGGCTGTACCAAAATCCTAAGTGATCAAGTAGAGAAAGAGCAGCGGGCTATGCATTTGCACCTGAATTCCCACATTTTTGCATCATTGACTCTGCGCTCCATCTGATGTGGGTGTGTGATCATGGCAAAGACGGACTCGGAAGACAGTCTTCTGAGTTGTTGTTTTTTTTTTTGGCACATCTGGGAGAGGACTATGTTCAGAGTGCTCTTCCACTTCTTCCTCTGGCAAAGCTTAGACAGAGGAAGCTGGGAATGCTGGGGATGTTCCAAACGCGCTTTGTTCCATGCTGTCATTTGCCATTTCCGAGGCCGTTGCTAACGTATAACAGGTTGGTGCTGGTTCTGTATTCAGTGATGATACATGTTATAATTGGATGTCAAAGGTGACAGGTACCATCAAAAAACAGGTGAACCGTCGTAAAAAAACCCAACAACAACAAAAAAAAAGCATAGCAAAGAAAATCCAACATTTATCCAGACCACAGACAATGAATATGGGCGTTCCAATCCAAGTTCAAGTTCCTTATGTATCGTAATTAATTAAACCTTGTGTTTTATTAATTACAATACTTCAATGATCATATAGATCTACTGTTTTGCCACCTACTACTCTTCTGCGATCAGATCAGTTATCAAGTCATCCCAGGAGCATTAATAATGGACCTCTAAAGAAGAGGAAGAAAAAATAAATACTTAGAATACAATCAGCATGCATCTCCTCAGAGAAGGAAGGAAAAGTAAATTACATAAAACAGACATATGTCATTCTGATTGTGCACAATTTGTGGATTACTGCTTTGTTTAATCGCTCTTTAATCTGAGGAGCGAATTTATGTCTTCTAGGTCAGAGAAGATCATTCCTCTTTAGCAAAGGGATACAATTCTTTCTTTCTTCTCCCTGAGCTATTTTTCTTTGCTCGAGGATTGCAACTCAATTATCTGTGTGTCAGAAGATTATCTCGGGGGTTTAATTTAATCATCATTACGCCGCACTCATATTTCAATTACACGCACTCTCATTGCATTAACACATACTGTACTTAAACCTGTTACTTCTCCAGTTAATATTGTGCAACGAGCTCCACTGGAGGGTAACAGATGTCATAATTATGCACTCACTAAACATATTTTACACTTGACTGTGCTGTCGGTATTAGGAGATCTCAGAGCGCAGCAGTTTTAATCTGATGGTAATATGCTTTAGTTGTGATCTATAGCACTGCCACAGTCTGCTTTGGTCTCTGTCTAATTACGACACACAGCTGGATTTAGATGGTTCAAGATATTTACATTACTCAGCATCACACCTCTGCAATTTATGTGATGCTGCTCCTACATGGAAAAAAAATATTCACCAATAATGCGTGTTGATCAAGCAGGATTAGACCTCTTTTAGTATCGGTCTATTACAGATAGCTGAATAGGGGTCAATCCATGGCACCAATCTATACCAGTCAATCTCGTCGCTTCTCTTGGTCATGATGGCCACTATCTGTTTTCAATTCACAATTGATCGCTTGCTTTTCCTCTAGTTTAAAGTCAAGAATGCAGCTTGTTATCAGGACAAACTTTAAGTTTAAGGTAGATGATGATCTTTAGAACATCTATATATTAATTTCATGTACAGTGCAACAGGTTCGCTCAGCTGGTTAACATTAACAAACAACAGGGGGATCAAAAATGAGTCACCACATAATGTTAGTAGATTCACTGTGCGCAGCATGTCAGACAAGGACAAATTTGAATGTTATTTTAAATTTTACACAGGATTTAAATCCATTTAGACAAGGTAAAGACCTATATTACGGAGTGGCAATTCATGGTGGCAATTCATCCTTTTACAAATTATTAAAATGCTTGAAAAGTAAGATATGTATCGATCGATCGATCGATCGATCTATCTATCTATCTATCTATCTATCTATCTATCTATCTATCTATCTATCTATCTATCTATCTATCTATCTGTGTGTGTGTGTGTGTGTGTGTGTGTGTGTGTGTGTGTGTGTGTGTGTGTGTGTGTGTGTGTAAGAACCTGTGTTATTGTTTCAACTTTGTTTACTTATCAAGTTATTACATTGTTTTTCCTTGAACTAATCCCATGTCCTGTTCCTCAAGGTCTTTTTTTTATCCAATAACAACAGCTTCACGCAATTTTTAATGTAAAGCCTGTCACCCTCACAGATGGATGTGCAGTATAGCTTACATTCTACTACGGGGATTGATTTACATATACATTGTGTGCTCTTATGTAATTATAAAATATATAAAATAACAAAATATATATATTTGATTATAAGTTGAACATCTAAAGGAAACAAAATATAATATCAAAAGCCGGTTGAAAAGAAAAAATGTGTTCTTAACTGACTCACCTGTATAAATAAAGGTTTGTTTATTGTTATTATACTATTAGATTTCATTCCCGCAAAGTAGAAAAAGTTGATCTGTATGCTCTTTAACTGCAGTCAAAGCCAGCCAAGTATGTCTCCATATGTAACCCAGCATGATAATGTTCTAACCCTGTTGCCAGTTCAATGAATCCAGATCATGGCTGCTTGAGTTTCCACCCTCTAAGAAGAGCGAATGGATTACCAATAGCTCTGGCAGAGAGGCAAACAAACATACAAATAAGTTGCACTGAATCAGTGCATGCCTTGCAATTAAAGTAAAATGCTTTTGATGCCCACCAAATAGGAAACGTGTGGGAAAAGACCCAAATGTGCAGAGCAGACCTACCAACCAGCCCACACTGAGCAGAGCGGAAGAGCCCCAGGGCAGGCTGTCAGACATGTAGAAAACATCATGCAAAAAAGAAGTTACAATCTTGAAAAAGTTAAATGAAAAACAGAGGTCGCTGTGAAGGTTTTTTAATAAAATGACGAAAATATTATCGGATATATCTATGAATAAACTACGCGAGTTTTAGCCACGCTCGGAGTGGGAAGTATCAAAAGCAAAAGCAAGACACTTGGCTTCTCTGAGCAAAACAGCACCTTTGATTGTTACCCTGAAACTAAAGTCTATTAACAGATGCTGTCTGATGGTCTCAGCAAACCTGGGAAGTATTTGAAGTTGGTCTTGATAATCTCTTCAATCTCAAAGAATCAACAATAATATGAATAATATGGGGACATTGTTGGCCCTTCCTCTGGACACTGTGTGGATGTCAACACTGAGAGGGATGACCACATGTCAAGCACAACCACACAAAGAGGTGGCTGAGAGGAAAAACAGCCATTTTGCTCTTCCTGATCGCAACAAGGCCATGAGACAAAAGGATGGCTTTGCTCGACCGTTTAAGGCACTGCAGTGACAATGCTTGTGTTTATTTGTTGAGAATTTGTATTTGTTTCCATAAGAATAGGAGAGAGAATAGTGGGGGAGTAAGTGAGAGGAGGATTGTAAGGAGCAGAGGCAATCAGGGATTATTGTTACTGACAGAGCTGCACCTTGATGGCTATGCGCTGCATTGTTTGTCACCTAACCAACCTCAATCAATCAATCATCTCCCTCAGCCTGCATCACAAATCAATCACCTCGGCAGTGCACCCACTTTTGTGCCTTCCTGGATCGGGTTACACCAGCCAATCAAGTGTCACAGGCTGACGCAAAAGCCCATATCAAAGCACTTAGGAACAACACTCAATATTCAAGTACAGGCAGATAAATTTTAATGAACTCTGCCTAAAACAAAGATTTCAAGGAATCTTTCATATTCATGTAATTTTCCTTGCGTGATGGTTGAATAATGCAGACACAGGTGGGGAGCAGCAGGAAATCCACACCAAGGACGCGCAATCACGACTGCACTTACACAAGATTCTTGTTTATGTGCTCTTTGAAAAAAAAAAAAAGTCTCAGACCTCTTTCTCCATTGCAACTTACACGCATTTTTAGCGCATATTTTCGTGTTAATTCCCAACACATGTCCTGTATTATTGCAGCACACATTTTTGGGAATTATGTGGAAAAACCAGAACTTGTGTGTGATGGACTCAGAGCTTCGCATGAGCACATTTAGGGATTGACTGGCAAATGATTAGTAGCATATTTGTCTGCATATGTTTTTATATTTTTTTGAATTTTTTCTTTTACGTATCATGAGTCTGAATGTATTGAATGACCAGTTTCCACCAGCCATGTCTATTGATCTTATTCATGTCATGCAGAGGGTATTCTTCATTTTATAAGGAGCTTCAACTGAGGCTAACGTTTCTTCTTTCAGCACATTAGGTTGCAGCCTTAGGGGTGCTTTGACCACTGGATCAATGGCTCTTGCGCTCTTGTCACCATTCATTTGAAGTGAGCAAACGCTGCAGTCCCCGTCTGCCGCCGGCTATCCTTTTACTTGGCCTCTCCTCTCTCTCTCTGAGTTCCCCTGACAGCTGGCTGCCACAACCACCAGCAGCTAGACAACAAGTCCTTGGGCTTCAGAAGCATACAAGCCCTCCACAAACACATCTCTGCGACAAGCGGCTACGATGCATCTGGATCCTAATGCCATGCACCCACTTTTTTTTTCTCTCTTTTCCTTTTTTGGCTCACTCTGCCCCCTCCTCTCCTCTCTGTCTCAGCCACTCTGATTCTCTGTCTGGGGTTTTCAGCCTCTTCCTTTGGTCTCTGGAGTCAGGAATGAGCAGATCATTTATTTGGAGGGGAACCAGCTGTGGACCAGAAAGTCTCTGACGTCAGTTACCACCCGGGATCCAACATATAATCACTTCTGCTGTTGCTCCAATGTCGGCTGTCTCCGGCATTCCGGGT
>BJFM01001127.1:11205-26430 GCA_016586285.1 Arothron firmamentum | reverse complement strand
AAAAGGAGTATGACCACATTAAATGTAAAATTAGTTAATGCAAGATGGTATTCCAACAAAGTTTTTTTTTTGTTGTTGTTGTTTTTTTGTTTTTTTTTTACGGCAACTGTTTACTATTCAGGAACAACAACCTCTCCTAAATACACCCACAAGTTATTATGCCCTTGTGCTACAGAACATATTGCACTGTATGTAAAAATGAACAAACATCAGTTGGGTGTCAGCCATCGACGAGGAGGCTTGTTTTATCGCCTGTACTTTATTACAGTTTGCCATCTGCGCAGAGGTATGTTAATAGCTAGCTGTGACTATTTACACATATGAAAAAGTACATCCATCTGCCATGTTCCGCCAGTCTCACATGAATCAGTCCCACCTCCCCTTTCGAACAACTGCTGTTTATTCACAAGGTGACAGGCAGCACCCAAAGCCTGGCGACACCTACACCTTACATCCTGCCGTCTGACATATGTGAAGTTCACACAAACACAGGCATAAACACAGAAAACATCTCACATCTCAGCCTGCCGTGTCACACTCTAACCATACCCCACTCTTTCTAAGATTACAATACCCCCACACACACATACACGCACACACACACACACACACACACACACACACACACACACACACACACACACACACACACACACACACACACACACACACACACACACACACACACACACAGACACCAAAAGACCTTTGTATTTGTCACTTGGTTGTGAGAACTTATCAATTCCAATAAGTCGAAAAGGGATTACAGGCTAATTACTAATATAGTCTTTAGGTTAATGCCCTAGCCAGGACTTAGCAGTCTACCAGGTGACAAAGCGTGGCTGGGTACACAGGGCCATTTGAGGCAACCGTAAGATCCATAGCAATTACTATGTTCCAAAAATACTGTATACACATTCCTTAAAGAGACAGAGAAATGCCTTGAGGAGAGATTAAGATGCTTTTACCAGCAGCAATAATCAAATAATATATGGTTATGCGTAATATCCTCTACTTTGAAATACATTACAGCTCCTTTTTCTTGTTACACATCAGTGCACTCTATTGGATAAAAAATTACTATCCATATGAAGCAAATATCAATGTGAAAAGTGAGAGATAAATCTTTATTACACACACACCAACATCGAGCTGCATGGCGTGAGAGAAAACATTATGCCAAGAGTGTGGGGTAAATCACCCTCAGTGAGAATGCACAGCCTGCATCAGTCAACAAAAATCCCACTAATTGCTGGTTTCTGCCCCAATACCGGCACAAAAAGGATTCAAAGGCAATCAGACTCATTCAGCCGGACTGTTTTCTCCTCCAATCATATTTTTATCAACAGTTTGTTTTGCCATAATTTCTGTAAATCCAGCATGTGGCAGTTACTGTAACAGATGCCAGGTAGGGTACAGTACGCCATGACGGAGGTGAGGGAACATATAAGCATTAATCCCTACCTGACACTAATACGTGAGGTATGATTGACCCTGAAGCAGGACATGCACATTGCAATCTGGGCCATATGGCAAGACATTAGCCCTTCAACCCTCCAGCAGGATAAGCTCTCCATTCTGGCAATGCTTTTTCTTCACAGATTTCTTTGCAGATTAATTGCATGAAAGTATTAACGTATCGGGAAAGATTTAGCACACCCTGTGTCAACCTGAGGGGGGAGAAGCTTCTTCCAGAAGAAATAAGAGAAAAAAATCTTAAATTGAGAAAAGTGAAGCATATGATATTTAAGGTGTTTTTTTAATGACATGAAATCTAAGACGAAAAGTGAATTTACACTCACAATTTTGATACAGTTGTGCTGTCTTTTAAAAAAAAAACATTCAATTATCTTTCATAGTAGTTCAGCAATGAACAGCAACAGATTCCTTATTATAGTCAAAAAGCAATGAACAGCTTCTTTTTCATAGTACCTTCTGCTTTATAACAATTTAACCAGCCACTCAAGGATGGATTTATGGTTGTATTTATGTTGTTTGGTTTTTAAGGACTACGTCAGATGGTACCTGTTTTGTCTTGCCTACTTGTCAATCAGCAAGCGAGGCGTGTTAGCTTATCTCAGCAACTTTTAATGAGTACATCAAGCACCTGTACAGCATGCCATGCGACTCACTCACTCAGCACTTCCGGAAATCCCCCAGTACTGCGCATGCTCCCCAACACTGTAGCATTCTGGGTAATGATGTTCAACGCAACTATGTTTATAACAACACGATACACAACTGCCCTTCAGTTAGGATTCATGTCCACTATCCTTAAGATGCTAAAATTGGGAACAAATGTTGGGGGGTTTTGGCGTGAGTGTTGTTTTTTGGTTTTTTGGGGTTTTTTTGATAACATACATGGAAAAACATGCAGCATGATGAATTTATGCTCTCCTATCTGAGATCTTAGTGCAGATGTTTTCTGATGTTGTGATAGCTTTTCTTTGCGAGTTCCAAATCTATTTGGATTTTAATGTCAAACTGAGCAGCACATTCCAGCTGGCCCATCGGTGCACATGTATCACCTCAATCACTGTTCTGAAGTATTACACACGCCCTGACACACCCACCATCACTGCACGCGTGCAGTCATTACCAGCATCCACCTCATCCACCCACTCAAACCTGTAGTCCTCGTACCCCTGCTTCTAGCAGTGACGAACAGGGGTGAACCTCTATCCTCTCCCCTCAAAACCTACCTAGTAATGAACAAATTCACAGCACATTACTCTGGACTTGATCTCTTGCAAAATAGTGCTGGAACAAACAATTTGGTTTGTCAACACCTTTCACTGAACTCCTCCATCAATGTCACTGGTCCAAATTTAAACAGCAAACTGCATTTGACTGCAGGACCCTGAGCTGATTAGACTTCCCAGCTGAGCGAATTGTTCTAGACAAGACAGCAGCTCTGATTGCTAACCCAGCTTGAAAATAGTCTCTGCTGCCTGGGATTAACGTGAATATTTTGATATAGATCGATAACCAATCTCCACTCCATAAGAAATGCCAGCAGCCTTCATTTGGCTGATCAAAGGTACATCAGCGGCCGGGGACAGCTGGCTATTGTTTTTCAGTTCGGGCTCTGTTGAGGTAGCGAATCCATGGGAGGGATCGGAGAGCACGGCTACCCTACTTTTCCCACCTAATCGTGGAAGCAATCACTGCTTCATAGGATCCCATCTCCCAGGGATGAACCCTCTCATATGAGGAAGGCAGATCGCCTGATCGTGTGGGGGACATAGCTCATTGCTGATGTATTCTCAAAGCTCTTGGGCACAGTCTGTTACTGACCCGGAAGAAAAGGCACGGTTTGCAATCAATGTGTTTACCTTCGCTGCACCTTAACACATTTCAGCAGATTTAACACTGGACTCCCAAAGAGGTCAAGATTCGTAACTTTAGGCCACACTTATTCAGTCTCAACGTCAACATATATTTGGTGAAAATGAAAAAAGCAAGCTTTTTTAAGGACATGCAATATCCTTTCTTCATCAGTCTGTCTTTTAATTGCAATGCATTTGATACAGAACAAATACTCGGTGTGTATTGTGAATGAGCTTAACAGCAGGATCGACTGGACTCAGTAGCCCCCCCCAACCGACTTGAATTTGCCAGACCCCATAAAAGGGCACAGGTGTGACCCAAGCATTTAGCAGTTAACTAGTGTGGAGTGAGACCACACGCCACTGACAGGCTGGGAGCTCCCACATGGGACCAATACAGGAGGAAGGAAAGGGAGGGAATGGAGCAACAACTGTAAATTGCAAATTTAATTCATTAGGAAGTGTCACTTTATTCTGTGGCAGCCTGAACAGGCCAATTATAAAGCCATTATTAAGATTAATTAGGAGAATATATATATGTGAAGATTAGCAGGGCTGTCCCTTCACTACATTACTATTAGCATCTCTGTTCCTTTTGAGATGTCAGCTCTGCTGCCCTCATTTTCACATTCTTCTCTGCTTTCTCTTCCTCTCTCTCTCTCTCTCTCTCTCTCTCTCTCTCTCTCTCTCTCTCTCTCTCTCTCTCTCTCTCTCTCTCTCTCCATACATGTATATATTAAATTAATTTTCTGTATTGAAAAGCTGCTGTGGGACGAACACCAGACACAGCAGATGTACTGTCAAAAACAAACTATTCCACTAACGACCGCTGGATGCTATCACAAACTTTGGTCAGATTCTGGTCAAATTTATAACAGAAATGTTCCAAACTGCAGGTTTTATCACAGTGTTTATATTATTACTTCAACATGTTTCAGTTAACATAACCTTGAATCGCTACAGTTCAAGTGCAATGATGGCCTGTTTTGCTTGCAATGCAGCTCCAGATGACGCTTGCCCTGTTCCTTGGCATGGGTTCAGATCCAATATTTCATCCTGCTTGCTCCTCCCTTGCACTTGAAGTGGCCATGGACATAGAGATGCACCTTTGAAGTTAATAATCACCTATAGTTATTTTTTGTTTGTTTTTCTTTGTCTTTTTTTGCATGATTTAATGATTAGAAAACTTGGACAGACAGAAGATCTCAGTGTCTGCGTAAATTTACGGTGATGAGACTTGTTTTTTGGTTACAGTAAGACTGTCATGTGACCTCCACCAACAGTGAAACTCATTAAATGCTCCTCTTTGCAGTCGCACGATGTCAAGAACACTTTTGGAGCTGACATGAGGAGACCGCACAAGCTACAGAAGCATGTTATACACTACAACAACTAAAATTTATACACCACGCATGTTACCTGAATATAGACCAGCAGGACATGACTCTGACTGAACAAGTCAGGAAGTGTGTATTGGATTTGATCAACAGGGATACATTATAAGCAGTTGAGATATTTCCTCCTCATCCAGGACTTACAAACACAGTTTACTTCGCTGCACAATTTAATGATTTTTGTGGATCTGAAAACAGGTTTGGCGAAGCTGAGGACTTAAATAATAGCAGGAGTGCTATCGAACCTCTCCGAAGAAGATCAAATGCAGCTTTCATTAGTTTAGTACAGCGCCAGGCCTCATTGATGACTTGTCAGACAGCCTTCCCTTCAATACGCAGCGAGAGGCTCTAAAAATCATCCTTTTACTGAGCCCTCTCAGCTGTAAATTCAGCTCAGCTCAATACCGCCCTCCTTCCTCCCCCCTAAACCTCCATTATTTCTTACCATGGATTAACCCTATGTTGCTGATCAAAAGGAAGCTTCTGCATGTATCTGCTCTGGCCTAGACCCAACCATCCATTAGCCACTCATAAAGAAATCTTCATCTTATTATTATGGAAAAATCCATTGTTTGTCCACAGGTACCATATTTAGGGGGAGAGCATGATCTTCCGAAGGATTAAGGAAATGCTTCGGGGGGTTTTGCTGCTCTTCAGAAGGAAGGAGGAGGTGGGTGATGGGGCAGAGGAAGGGGAGGGGTGAGATTACTTCACAAAATCAGGGGTCTTATGCACCTTTTGTGGGGTGAGACTGTTTCCAATTAAGACAGCATGAGCCGCACAATATCACATTGTCACGCAGTAAACAGAGCTCTGCTTCCCACAGAAACAGGACTATATCCCCCTTCAGGGCCTAATGAGTGTAGCACTGTCCTATTTTCCCCTCTGCCTGCACAATTTAATAGAGACGTAACCTGAAAGAGCCTCAAAGTGCACACAGCTAGCACAAGATACTGATCATATTTAGCTGCTGTGCTCAGAAGTTGACCTGCGCATGACTACACTTCTTACTCATTCTCGTTGCATTAGTCTGCCCTTGTGTTTGAAGTGTACTTACAGTAAATATGATACATACACCAGAGCTAAAAGCTTTACATAAAACTGTCTTCAAAGAGCATATTAACCCATCTTTGTTTACAAGAGATGAGAAAGAGAAAAAGACAATTTGGCACAATGGTCATAAAATGCTGTGCTCCCCTCCACCTTGGTGACTCAGACAGACACATGCAAGCGCAGGCACATATTCTGAAGACATAATGCAGACACGAGGATAAATCACTTGGGACGGCAGCATTTAAGATGGGGTGTCACATTTCTGTGTAATAAATAGCAGAGATTGATTTGACCTCCCAGCCAGGGCCTTCAATTTACTTATACAGAAGTTAAGAAAAATAGAAGCTTATTCTCTCAGGGGATCTCTTGGAAGGAAATTGGATAGCCTGTTGTGGGTTTAAGCAGTCCAGCCGTGTCAGTATGGTCAACTTTCTACCAGCTCCTACAGCAAGATGAGAGGATGAGAGAGATGAACAAAACGTTACCACTCTGTTCGTTAAGATCTGGGTGCGGCAACGGGCAACAGAGGGGAGAGAAAGGTCAAAGCATTTCTGTTGTTGTTTGTCCTGGAATGCTGTTTTGTTTTTTAATTCTTAGTAACCACTGGTCTCATATCAAACGTTTCACCAAAATTTTACAAGAAATAAGAGGCCAGTGAACCAACGTCCATCATCAGTGGATAAGCTGTCAAAATAACAAAATAAAGAGCCAACGGAAGGAAAGTATCCTATGAATTTGCCAAAATTCAATTCTTTACTCAAGATGCCAGAAGCTGCCCACGGGGTGGGAAACGAGAATTGATACCAGCAGGTGTATAGTAAGATGCCAATTTGAGCACTTCGCCAGAAGGCATGCGGCTTCTTCCTTCGCTCCATTACAAAGAACGCTAGACGGTGTCTCTGTAAACATTTACGCTGACGTGAGGGGAGGAAATTACTTGAGACAAAGGGCAAAAATATATGTACGTCTGGTCCACAGCTGTGTGGACAAATTCAAAAAGCACATGTACACACACCTGTGCCTCACATCTCTTATAAAAAGGTTCACAGGTAAAGAGCATAAGAGGGAGTCACGACAAAAGAAAGACAAAAGAAAAGACAAAAGAAAGACACAGACACACGGCAACACTGCTACAGCAGCATGAATTATCATTGACGCAAGACATTGTGACAACATCTTAAAAATATATCAGCCACAACAACTGGGAGCTACTACTTCAGTTTACACTGCAGGTTTAGTGAGAGCTGTAACAAATGTGGAATAAGAAGAACTAATGTAAATGAAAATACACCAAAACACTTCTGTCCTAAGACAACTTGCTGTCAGATCACTAAGAAAACACTCAATAATATAAGATTAGATTAGAAATCCTACATGTTTGCATTAGGGTAGTATGCATTAGATTGAGGCCTGGTACAGAAACCTCTCCATGGGCTGCCTGCATCCTGCTACTTCTGCTCGATGTTCTCTCTATCCTCCCTATCTCTTCTCTCCCTCTCCTTTTCCTCTCTATATCCCCCTCTCCTCTGTGTCTCTCACCATCTCCCCGTCTCTCCTCTCCCCCTTCTCCTTCCCAGACGGTCTGAGCAGATGGATGTCTACACTGAGTACGGTTCTGCTCGAGGTTTCTGCCTGTTAAAGGGAAGGTTTTCCTCGCCACTGTCGCCAGTGGCTGGCTCAGAGTGGAGTTTCACCTTGGTTCTCGTGTTTTTTTAATGTGTAAGGTGTCTTCAGATAAATTTGTTATGAATTGGCACTTTAAATAAAACTGAATTGAATTGAATTGAATTGAATTGGGTTGAATTGAATTGAATTGAATTGCTGATGTTGCGAAGATATTATGAGAGCTCAGTTTTTTTGTCATACAAAAAGTATGTGATCTCATTTTTGAGTGAAACAAGTGACTACTCTGCTTGCAAACTGTTAATGCTGCATGATATGCTTGGGTGCTGTGAAAACGCAGGATACTATCGACGAGCCAGCTTGCTTTCCCTAGGCTCTGCAGAAAGGAGGAGAAGCAGCCAGTGATGAACGGTGGCAGCGCAGTCAATGAAAAAATCAACTGGGAAGCACAAAGCTCTTAATGCTCAGCCATATTGGCTGCTGACAGGAGCAAATAACATCGCTATGGCTCTTACAGAGACCAATCATACATTTCCGGCAGCAACGACATAGTTTCTGGACCGCAATAAATTCTCCGCCCTGATGAAACACTAAATTCAGCATGCCTATCACGGTCCCATTAAGTGGGAAGCTGCTTTCAAAAACATCATTAATCAAACAAGAGATATGGTGAGAAATATCAGTCATCGATTCTAACCGCTTATGACAGTTTACACAGCTTTATATCTGCAGGGAGTGCTCGCTGATCTATCAATTACCAGCACCGTATGCCGCATGCTAATTGTGCATTTTCTCCTCGAAAGCATTTGCACTGTTATCTTATAGGCTAATGAAACTAAACAAATCAATAAATATAAATTATACATGCAAAGATGTACTGCAGTGAACATAAAGCCTTTAATTAATTGCACTTGATTAATTTATATACTTTAATTATCTCTCCAAGCTGCAGATGGCATAAATATCTGGACAATCTGCTTATTGCTATGTCAGTCATAAAATAGCAGATGCAGGGAAACTATTAGGTGGGGCTTTGTCACTGAAAATGCAGTTGCTGACATAAAAATGCCTTGCATCTGAATAATTTAAAGAGAGAAAATTGCCAGACAATACACAGCTCTGAACAGTAATTTCTGTGTGTCTTTGGTTTGGAGAGTAGTGCGTCCATTTTACATCAGCAGAGCCAAATGTTCCCTACATTTTTAGTTATCATTCTTTATGCCCCGCTTCTAAATGTTTGTGCACATTTAAGATTTTCTTCCCCCCCCAGTATACAAATTTCTGCAGAACATTAGTGGAATCAAGTCATACCTGCCAACTAAACAATGTCTGCAGAATTGTGTTTTATACAACTGTGCCATACATTTAAATGACATTTCTGCATCTCCATTATGCATGCATGTGAGCGCTGTGCTTCTTCTGTTTAAAACCTTTAGTTAATTAGTGAACAGGCTGTGAGCATCCTTTTTTAAGATAATTGCAATGCAGAGCTACATGCTAATAACCTTTACAGACAATCTCAGTTTAAACCCAACAGATGGCATTTTGTATAAAATAAACTTAATAAAACACTGATTCTATTCACATGTACCTAATAAGATGTCATGTAAACACACTTTTCTGATCACTTTAATATTTTTTTTAATTGCATGTTGTAGGAACTAGCATGCTGATCATAGCTGAATCACTAATTTAATTCCAAGATTACTGTTACACCATGAGGGACTTGGGAATGAGAAATAATGTGTAACATTGTGTCATCAGGGTTTACTGTATTGTTCATCTTCCTTTTTAGTTGAATTTATAGGTTAATATATATGAGCATCGGGGAACAGAAAAACATCACTTTTTATTATGTATTTTATCTTTTTATTATAATGATATTAAAAACTCCACGAATACACTTGTTTTCTACAGCAAGCAGAAAGTTGAAGTGAAGTTGGAAGAAGCTGTCTTCCAAGGGTGCACAGGGAAAATATATCAAGGCTTCTGGGTCTTTCCATCTTGATGTTGCTAATGAGGGTGTTTTTAGTATAATTACCCCAACAGGGTGTCTGGTAGTATAATTACCAGGCAGACATTACAGAGGAACGTTGGTGAGTCCCGGTACAGTAAAGATCTGTCAAGATCTGAAATGGCGAGGTCTGGCCTCTTTCTAAGGCTGAATCTTTCATAAACAGGCCGTTTATTTTACCAAAAATACTAAAAACTTTGAAGCACAGAACTGCAAAAAGTCCAGTCAACAAAAAGTGTTTCATTGTTCAGAGTAAAAAATTAATTTTATTTAAAAATGAATCACATCTTGAGACGCTCAGTTATTCTGTTCAACCGTATATTGTGTCCCCCAAATTTAATTCATGTTATCAACTGTCTTTTGAAACTGATTGTGATCTGTCATGATCTTCATATTAAACCAGATTTACCTGACAGAATCTGGATCCGGTTTCTCAATCAGGTTTTCTGTCTCTGCAAGAGGTGACTTCGACATCACAGTATGATTTAGTCACTTTTAAACAATAACAATCATGGACGGAGCGTCATTTGGAAGGAGGTGATCAATCAGAGGCTACATTCAGCTTTAATTCATGTAGATGCACACCTAATACTCATTACAAAGATGCAATTTCCAGCCAGTCAGGGCAGATAAATAGGGAGCCGTCTCTGCAAGTGTTTCTTTACTCAGTGCCTTGCCTCCAGCAGGATGGATGACTTTCATGCAGACAGGACTCATCCACAGGCATACTTATTTCATAGACGTGCACTGCTTGGGTGAAATTATGGTCAGCAGACAATGATCAAAGCAAGTCACATGATTTCAATTTTGAATCCTAAAATTCTAACAAAAATTTAAAGCAAAACATATACCTTTTGATTCATCTTGGCATTTTAGAACTACAAATATATTTTAAAATGTTTGTGGTTTTTTGTATTTTTGATATTTTGTTACTAATTTTCATAAATGATGGAATATTATGAAATATTTTATTTCATGATTTTTACCTGATGAAGTTTTTACTTTAATTCTTTTCATTTAATATTATGATTTAATTTGTCCAATTTAAGAGTTGTTAGGGACAAGTACATTAGGTGTAATATACAGCACAAATGAGTGCAATAGGTTTTAAAGTGATATGAATTGAGAAACGTTAATATCAGTTTGCTTGAGTGCCACACAAGATTGTTAAAGAACAGAATCATTTTAAATAATGTAGTTTTAAATTTATTTTTATTTAACTACTGTATATTAATCATATCTGTTCATTTCCTTCTACAGTAGGTACATTTACGGGAGCACGTTGAACCTGCTTGAAACTGTTGATGAAGAATGTAGACTTTAAACGTTTCCTTTCCACAAGATATTTTCTGATTTAAAATGATGAGCTATACCGGAGATGAATGGATGAATTTGTCAAGAAGACACTCTTTGTTGGCAAATGTCCCGTGGCGCTCCAGGCGGACGAACACTCTGCCCCAGACTGTCATTAGCCGTGGGCTGCGCCATTATCCCCGCCCACTCCCCTCCTCCCCTTCCTCTTCCCTTCATACCAATATCCTCCCTCTTCCTTAGCATACCCAACCATCCATCCTGCATTAATTGGGTTTGGTACCGGAATCTCCATCTCATGGCACACCCTTGCATCTCACCAGCAGACATAAAGACGAGCATGTTTAGCACAACAATTATGATAATTGCTGTAGAGCACTCAGCTAAAGGAATAAGTAAATCTGATTAAGAGGCCTTCTGCATGATCAAATATTAATCTGATGTGTCTTCACTCTGACCTGGCTTGGAACATAAGAAGCTCTTATGGTCTTATGCATTAACAGATTTGCACAGGCTGAACTCATAGCAACTAATAATATTGGACATGCGCGTCAGAGAGGAGCTGAATCCACTTACCCTGCAACTAAATGAAAATAGCATGAACAACACTGAACTAAGCTTCATGACTGCTATCAATTATTGTAAATTAGAGATGACAGTAAACATCAATTAAGAGAGAATTCTCAGAAGTACCTGTTGAGCTGTACAGAATGCAAAGATGTCTTAAAGTTAGGCTAACCTGAAATTATGCTCTGTGAAACACACAAACACACACACACACACACACACACACACACACACACACGCACACACACACACACAGGCGCGCGCGCGCGTACATACACATACAGGCAAAATAAAGGACGTCTGTTTTATTTGCTTCACATAATAAAGCAGACTCATTCAATATTAAAACCCCCATTTTATCAAGGTTAACTGGTTAATTACAGTAGAATCAATTTGCAAATATCAGATAAAGTGCTTAAAGATACAGAAAAAAGGATATTGATTTAAAGTTATGAATAATGTTATCAAAAGCTATATAAATTTAGAATCATATGCAACTGTCAGATTTCATTGGCCGGGTAGTAGAGTGCAAGAGATGATGTAGATGGACACAAACCAGACAGCCACTGGCAGTTTAAAGCAGATTACAGTGATATTAAATCAACACAAAGTCCTGGTATTTAAAAACACAAAACAGCTTGTGAGAATCATTGGATTATGAATCTGGATTACATCTCGATATCCTCAGTCTCCACTGGGATCTGAGGAGGAGGGAGGCAGCAGATGACCTACAGTAATCTACTTACAAAGCATATTTAACTCGCTATGATTTATCAATTAGATAAGGCTTATTTTGAGGTCAAATCTTAATTTAAAACATATTGTTTGCTCTGTGGAGCATTGGTGCAACAGATGTACAGATGTCATGGTGTTTGCCACTCCTCCTCAAATAAAATACGTTTAGAATGAAAATAAAACTGTGAGAATTTGAGCTTCTGTGTGTGTGTGTGTGTGTGTGTGTGTGTGTGTGTGTGTGTGTGTGTGTGTGTGTGTGTGTGTGTGTGTGTGTGTGTGTGTGTGTGTGTGTGTGTGTGTAAAACTGAATAACACAGACCACAGGACGCACCAAATGACATTAAATTGACAGTATGGTACAGTGTACACCCTTCACAGTTTTTCACAGGACTAGCAGTTCCATACAGAACAAATTATAAGAAGTAAAAACAGCAGAGAAATGAAAATTTATTACTGGACATCACTTAAGTAAGCAAACTCTCAACCTGTGGATGCATACCTATCGTTCTGAATACGTAATTGTCGCTTGATGGTTTCATTAGAAAATCATATTTTTTTAACCACATTAATCTTTTATAAACTGGAAATTAATTTATGATTTAATCCCTCAAGTGATACACTATAATCCAGAGACAACATGGATTTAATCTGGAGTTCTGTGAAACAAGAATGAAGGCTGCTTGTGAGAATGATCCTTCTTAACTAATATGAGATTAACCCAGATGCTCTGCGGAGCAATAAAAACAAATGTGCACAGCTACTGACAACGTGCACGATTATATATTCTGTCAGACATGCTTTAAACTGCACAAATTAGGGGAAATCAGTGAGAATCTACTTTTGACATTGCCCAGAAACATCTTTTTGTCCATTGTAATGATGAAAATGTAACAGAATCACATGATTATCAATGCATTACTCTGAAAATTGGTCTTTAAAAAAGAAAAACAAAAAAAAGAATTTAAATGAAGAGATTCAGTTCTGTACATTGCCATGTATTGCAGATGAAGACTTTTACAATCTCCGTGTTGTGCAGCAGTGTCTCAACTTCAACTTAGCCGACAGCCAGCCCCAAAACTGTGGATCTGAAGTGAGCTCAGGATGCTCCCTGTGGAGACAAAAAAAATTTCCAACTTGGTTCTCACGCTATATTTTTGATATCACCCCAGGAAATCTACAGGAATTTTCAATTAAAATGTATTTCTTTCACCTAAATGAAACAGTTTGAGGACTATTGCAGCTGATTATTTTCATGATATCCGGGCCTGTTATTTGACTGTAACTGTATAAAGAAAACTTATGCTTTCAAAATGTTAATGGTCAAACTCGATTACAATTTAACACAGTTTTGGCAGAGATCACATTAGACAAAACCAATGAAAAGGGTTTTTTTTTGTTTTGTTTTTTTTTAATGTGGGTTCATTTTTACAAGTTACCGTAAGTAACGAAGTCAATGGTTCTGAGTAATTTTAAAGAAAAACAAAGATATGAAGTAAATATAGAGAACCGATTACATACATAAAACCTGAGGAGCATATTTGGTGGTCAAACAATTTATTTTTCTGTGTCCAACAGGTCTCCTACATTCCGGATGCTAACTTTGGGTCATTGTAGTGGATCCAAAGTCAGAAAGCCCACAGCTCATAAGGGTCTGTAATCCTTCCTGGACGCTCAAGCACAAGTGCCAGAATGTGCCGTCTGAACATCATGTGAGTATTTGTGAACAGAAGAGCGCTTTGTCAGCTACCTACGCAGGTCTCTGTCCTCTTGCACAATTGGATTATACCAGTACCCCTCCGCTTCTAAACAGCTCCCACAGATTTAATATGCCACTGGAATTCGATATATGACTTAATTTAGATAGAAACCTCATGACATGCAACTTGTGACCTCCTGTTTAAACATTTGTTAACTCTGTGTGAACAAAATTCTGCTTTTTGACGTCTGCACACACAGATGTTTAAAACAGCATATATATCAGAATTAACATGCATAAATGTATTAAGACTAATTGTTAAAATTTGTAGTGATTTAAAGCCAATATTTCAAAAAAATAACAAAAAAGAACATCAGTTCAAAATAAAAATAAATATTACTTCATTATTTCATATTATATTTCAATACATCCTCCTTCTCTGTCAAAGCTCAACTTGACATTAACATAACACAACAAACCAAAAAATAAATAGTAAATTTGGAAAGAGAGAACACAAAACAAAATCACTATTTTACATTTTGTAAATATTCTATATTTATTTCTAGCTTTCTATATGGCTAGAATTATATCTAGGATTACATCTAAATTTGCAATAAGTGGAGTTGCTACCAGTTGCTGAGGTTTATTTTCACTTTGGTGCACATAGAACACGGGCAGGTGCATACAGCCCACCGTGGGGTATCAGGTATCCCCTCGGCCAAGGCCTCTCCCATTTGTCATGGTGAATGAGTGGTCTGCCTGACTGCACTTTCTCATTCCATTTCCTCTCGGGCTGCTCTGAGGCCCTACCACCCACTGTACGCTGTCATTTGTTTAACCCTTTTTTTCCATTCACATGAAGTGTGAGCAATAATGCTCTTTCACATTCCTCTTTTGAATAGCTTACACGCTTAAGACCCCAACCACCCCCACCCCCCACCACACCACCCCATGCACATACCATTCATCTCCTGGTCAGCGTTCATCTCTCATCATTGTGTAAAAAGCAAATTAGATATTTCCAACAGGTCTCTGGTGGCTGACAAGACAATCAATAACACTGATTGATAACAAGCACATACCTGACAGTTTACATTGAAAGGATATTTCATATATTTTGACTAAAAATCGCTTATGAAGAAGGATTAAAAAGAAAAATATACAAATAAAAAAGAGAGAAAAATGCACTGCTTACTGTTGTTCCACTTCCAAATGAAGATGTTGGGATGCCACCTCCTACTGTCCTTGCTTGTAGAGATACTTGGCCTAGACATCCTTACCCACCATGTTCCACAACAATAAAATCCCAACACTGAGCCCACCGACACCCTCCCAGCAACTGTAAGAGAACACGACAATGGAAAACAATGTCTGTTTCTGTTCAGTGAGGGGAAACAAGCGCAGAAGCACAAGTAAGGGTAATTGCAGAACACCCCAAGCTCATCCTATAAAGAAACTCAGCTCTTTTTCTCCCCCCCCCCCCCTTTTTTTTGCCCCAACTCA
>BJFM01001127.1:0-11181 GCA_016586285.1 Arothron firmamentum | reverse complement strand
TTATTTCAAACATTTGCCCCAATTCAGGAACTAATCTAGACTCCCCCCACCCCCCCACCCCACCCCCCTTTAATAGTGTGCAACACATGTCTGTGGGAGACCAGGGCAGCATATGTTGTGAAGTTCCACTGCGGTTTCATGTAAAGAGGCTGCAGCACCATCTACTGGCAAAGAAAAGAAAAATTAACAGAAAAACTGAAGACGTTGTGCTTTGACATCAGAGATGCGTTTAAAGTGTTTTTTCCGATTCTGCCGGCATTAGTGCTGCTCATCCTGCATGTATTCATCTGTTGGCATAAAAACACATGTGGTGTGTGACTGAACGGAAGACCCAGACGGCCCTGAATGTCGACATCATGCTTCAACTTCAAATCACTTCCATAGAGAGGTAAAAGTTCAAGAAGGCCTCTTCCTAACATCACATTCATAACTTTGACCACATATAAACAACCTCTTTTCTCCCTTGCCCTCATTTCCTTCAGTGGATCCTGTGGACAACTAATAAGGACTTAATCAGCCTGATTGCACATTCATCACTGTGATCTGTTTCTTTTTTGCAGCTGACGAAGAGAAGCATGTTTTACTTGGGAAATGAAATATTTCGTGATCCGTTGCTTTTGCCCTTCCACTGGAGGCAGAGACCCCACAGCTGAGTAAACAGCAGGGTTGTGTATGAGGCAGGTAACAACTGATTCCCAGTCTCCTTAACACTGACCAATAATGTTGAGATAAGCTATGGCATTTTATCAACCACAAGTGTAGTCTTCCATTTTTAAGTTAACATGCAATTTCTTGGTGCTTGTCATTCTAAATAAAGAAAAAAAAAAAAGTTGATACATTTTTTAAAGTGTTTGACGCCTGAGTAGAACCAAAAAGCCTGCAGCAGAAATTCTGCTAGGCTGTCGTTAATTTACCTACATCTCAAACACTCCGGCTGGAGAACTATCTTTACCTCAAGTCTATTCACATCAAACGTCAAAAACTGAACGAGATCTAAGATATTTGTGCAAAGTCATGAGAATAGTCCCTTTGTGGAGGAAGTGCCTCTCAAATATGTTATGGCATTAAGGTCTGAACTGACTGAATATATAAATACACATAGCTTAATACACTCAAGATTCAGCACCATATCAGCACATAGTACAAATACATAAAGTTTATTAAAAAAAAAAAAAAGGAAATAAAATTCCTTGCTTAGAAACACAATATGATCAATTGGTTATCATGGTCTTGAACCTTTGTGTGCAGTTAGAAGTTGAGAATTGAAGAACACATATTACATTTTGTCTGCTCAGGGTCTATTGAATTATGTCCTCCCAGCGATCCTCAAATGACCAGTCAGCACTAAAGCATCCATATTGTGTCTATAAGTGTGAATTGATTATTATTACTGCAAAGCATTCCCAAGACAATTAAAGACCACCATTGAAATCCAATAGCTATGTTTTCTTCTGGAGGAGATGGTCACTCAGTACACTAGATCAATGCACATTTCAAAAGGTCAAAGCAATACGTTTCCGCTGAAAAGTTAGTGAGCCATCAAGCAGCTTAGCTGCAAACCACCAACCTTCTCCTGACAGTAAATGACGTAGGATAACGAGTTGTAGTTCAATTTACATTAATTTATTCATATATTGTGTAAGTGCACCAACTACCAGATGCTTTTTGCTCTCCTATTGTGATACAGTACACGTGTGACAGACTCCTGTCTGACAATCGGACAACGGTGACTCATCAAGTGGACACTAACTCACTAACTCACCTCACTGCATTTGAGAACAAGGCCTCACCACAGATTTTGTGGTGTATTTTTCCAAAAAAAAAAAAAAAAAAAGTTAAGTTACTGTACTGTAAGTAGACTGAGATAAAAAGTGAATAATACTAAAACTTCAAAAAAAAGGTCTTGACTTATTAGCACCCAAAAGGAAGGCTTCATAAAGAGGTTGTAATGTACACACACACACACACACACACACACACACACACACACACACACACACACACACTAATGCACACACTCTGAGCACTGTAAACCTCCTCACACATACAGAGACTATCGATTTTCATATGCGAATCTAATTAAAGCCCATATTAATTGCCTTGGCCTAAATGACCCCAGTGACACCAACACCTGGCAGGCTTGCAGCGAGGATTTTCTTATGCAAACATGACTTATAGATTGTTGCTTTATCCTCCCCCCCACCCCACCTTTTACTGCCCAGACCTCTGAAGACCTTTTGAATCCATATTAATTTCCTCTCCGGCAGTTATGTGAGCAGGGTATGAACTGTGCTATTTCACTTTTAATCTGTCAGTAATTTAGTAATGTGTAAACTAATCATGCAACTATATAAATGTAATGGCTTCTGGGAGCTGTTCAGAAAAATCAATGCCTTCACAGAGAATGCCGTAAATTGCATTGGGTTATTATAATCATGTGTCAAGAGCTGATTATGTTATGAAACTAAAAAGTAGATGTCAGCCACAGGTCAATACAGGATAGTTCCATAAAATCTATGCCTCTCCATTAATGTGAAAGGACTCTGAACAGCAATCCTTCCCCACTCCCTCCACTTGCCTGTCAATGTGCTGTCTAAATACTAAAATGCAAAATAAGACACAAGAGAGGAAGAGTTAATTTTTAAGTGTTGTACTGGCAAAAATATTGAATGCAAATTCTGTTTGCATGCAAATTTACAGCCACGGTCAACATCAAATACCAAAAAACACAGTCTGATGAGACAAATGAAAAAAAAAATAATAATAGATTTGGCAAAATGACATGAAAAAACTAGTCTGCAGTTCTTTGATGGGCGATCACAGATTGATCATCAACTAGTTTTGAGTCATGTTCACACTCACACAGAGTTAGTAAGTTCAAGATGAAAAAAAAAAAGGTGGCTTTTAGGACCCACCATTTCACTGAGTCAAAGTCTCTGGAAAGTGGCTGTAATGAACAGATAACTGATCAAAGATTTACACAAATGAAAACACACTTAAACGCCATGCTTCTCTGATTAGGCTGAAAGAGCCAAGGACCAAAGCAGGTTCTTAATATAGCAGTGATGCCGAATGGCCATTTCTGGCAGTAATTACAGATGCCAGAGATTATAATTGATAGCCTTTGTTTACAGTAAGTCAAAGGGGGAGACAGATTTCAAAACATCTTTGGCTTAGACACATAAATAACGCGTGCGGGAGAAAATCGTGAATAAAGAAGTTTGGAACAGCAGCAAAAGCTTCAATAATCAAACAGCAATAACATTTCCCCATCTTTACCATGAAATTATGTCTGCATTATGTACCCGCACATACATCTTAACTTGACAGTTTTCACCCAACTGTGAAAATTACTGGAGGTAAATACAGTGCTTATGTCAAGCAGTACTCATCAAGGGAGCAGTCTGGACCTCTCTCTCTCTCTCTCTCTCTCTCTCTCTCTCTCTCTCTCTCTCTCTCTCTCTCTCTCTCTCTCTCTCTCTCCCTCCTGAAAATGATGAAGGCTGCATAGCCTGAAAATTGAGCTCTTGTATTTTATTTGTATGATGTCAGACAGAAAAACAAAAACATAGATGGAAAATGTCATTTACCATGAGAACTGGTGACACACTATGAGTCAGTTTCTTGTAAAAAAAAAAAAAAAAAAAAGACATTTACAAAGACAGAGAGAAGGTTGTATTTTTCAAACTGTTTTAACATGTGACAGGTTATATTCCACATTAAGAGAAATACATACACAATACAAAGTCAATATCTGGCTTTTACTGTTCAATTTGGTCACACTAAAGTTATATTTCCACAGCAAAAGCAATGCCTTTTAACTTTCTTTTTTGTCTTGTGGAGGAGGATTCAATGGTTCTTTCTGGTCCTGAGTGGATCAGATCCAGGTTAGCCAGGACTACACTGAAGCATCCTTTCGCGCACTCACGCCAAATCACTCTAAACCTCTCTCCTGTTGAACAATTTGCTTGAACCACAGATTTTTCTGTCTGTTGAAGGATTGATTAAGCTTTGAAGTCTGCAGGTCAGTGTAAGGCCAACTTCTGAAGGTTGTGGTGCAGTGGTGCAACAAGCAAATATACCACATCAGTATATTTGCTACTGAGAATTATCAACCTTTTCAGATAATGGTTGAATTTATTTGTTCAGTACCAAAGGGAAAAAATAATGAGAGAGATGTATTGGAATTGATTTAAGATTCTTATCATTGTCAATGATTTGACATTACTTAAAACAACCATTTTTTTAATTTTTTTAAATTTTTTTACTGTTTTTAGGTGTTAATAAAAAATACAACAATTTGACCACCGCATTCTGACATTAAAAAGCATGCTTAAACCATTAAGACTTCCTTTAACACTTACATGGTTATATCAGCCCTTTGCTGCAGGTCCACCGGACTCTGGGATGCCTCAAGGCTTCACTTTAGGCCCCATCTTTTATTCTTGGTGTGTATTACTCAGGGCATCATTTTTGACAGTGCTTTTGAATTTGACAGGCAAATCTGTTGTCAAAGTAATCTTCCTCTAACTGAGACTCTTGATTCAAGTGAAATCATATTAGCTAAGAAAGGAATTTGAAAGTTATTTCACATCATTATCACATCTTGTTTGGACAGCTGTAACTATTTGTACAGCATATATTTCGTTGGTTTTGTGACTTTTTTTTTTAAGGTTGTTATTCCACATCGGGAAGACAGATTATCCTCAATCACAGTTAGAACTTATTCCTGGTCGCCAATGATGCTGTTTAACCCGCAAGGCTCTCTGATATCGGCCACCTGTACTTGAGGCTCCATGAAGCAGTTACTGCTGTGCAGCAGACAAAAAGTTGCTCCATCACACTGGAAAGTTTCACTTCTGCTTCTATCTTAGACAGCATCAATCTTTACCCATTAGGATTCGTTTCCAGCACAGAGTACTTGTGCTGTCGAAATTCATTCATTCGGAGATGATCCTTAGTGGGTTGGAGAAACATAATAGAAAATTCTCAACAATGTTGTTGACTTTTTTTTTTTTTTTTCAGTTATAAAATGTGTCACACCTTGTCATTAAAGTTACTGCAACCTAAGTGGACATATTACCAATTCATTTCTGTGAAAAAGCCTCCGAAGTCTATTTTTTGTAACCTTGTTGGCAGAATTTAAAGGCCAGTTGACAGGCTGTCAAGCAACTCACAAATTCAAACATATCTACAAACATAATCGCAAAAATCCTGCTAATGCTAATGCGGGTGTCTTCAGCGCTGCTAACGTGTGTAAACCATCAAGGTTTGATTTTAGATCACAGCCTGTTCAAATGTTTGTAAATCAGCCTAACACATTTGCAAAGTGTTACAAGGCATCTGGTACAAGACAGATTAACTTGGAAAGATCTCTCCTCCAAAACCTAAATAGCATAATGTCAACATTAAGCCGAATTTAAAAAATAAGGTCAACACTTAATTTCCTTACTAACCAATTACTTCACTCAGCAGCGTCTCCAATACTATTGAGAGGAGCTGCTGATTCACATTTTTTGATAATTGTCTGACACAAGCAGGATCATTTATGGAGCAAGCATGCATTTTGCTTTTGTGGGCCTTTGCACACAACAAAATGCTTTCATATATCAAATGCAAAAATTTGCTGCTGCCACCTAGCAAAGGTTGTCTAAGCCATTTACTCTCTCACTCACTGGTGAGCATGAGAAGCTCAGTCCCCATGTAAATGATTTGCTTATGGAAGTGCTGGTCAATCACTGAATGATTCGTGAGAGCTGAGGTCACTGGCAGATGATGAGGCTAATTAATCTTCCTTCGCACTCTGGTTGCTAATTATTTTCTTCCGCAATTGCGGCCCTTATACAAACTACCCTCCTGAACTGATAGAGGCCACCAGGACCTCCCAGCCTTAAAAATGCATTTGAATTTAGGATGACTTTATAAATAAATATGAGGATGATGATAACATTTTTACAATGCTGTAGAAAAAAAAAACTGTAGTAATTCCAACACGAAGTCATACACAAAAAGTTGTAAGAGTTAAAGGACTGATGGAATTGATCATTTCCATGTGGTTCAATGCTCCTTCAGACAGTTTCTAAAACCTCAGTGTGAGCTACATATTGTCTGCCAGCCAGTCTGCATGAGCCAAGCAACCACAGCAGTTAACAGCAGCATCAGATGGCAACGGTGTCTCAGTGCCCCAGCAAAGAAAAGTGAGACAGAGAGAACAGTCTCATGACTGAGGGATAAGGATGCTGGAGCAGCAGAAGAGGGCATGCCAAAGACCCCAGGGCTCAAAAAGAGCTAGATTTACCCTTATGTGTTAGTCTGGAGGAGCCTCGGTCATTGATCGAGGCTGGAAAGCAATGGAAACTGCCATTTAGGCTGGAGCAATACAAGTGTGCTAGTATTGATTGATGAGGTTGGTCCTGTTAATATTATTTATGGCAGGGGGGTGGGCTCCACAGCTTGATGGCAGAGTGATCCCCCCTATAATAAGTGGTAATTGATGGCACAGAGGGGCCAAGGCCTACTCACTGACCCCAGTCTTGTGGAAGTCAGATGGATTGCCTCTAACACAGTTATGATTGATATTATCAGATTACATAACCCTCTACAGAAGCCTTGTGGGCTTGCTCAAGAGGCCACATTGATTTTTAATTAGGACGCCACTCAACACATCTAGGAAAGGAACTGGGGAAATATAACCTCCAGCTTCTCAGCATTTTGGGTCCTCACTCCAAACAATGTGAGGCACAGATGGTGCTTTATAGTTCGACAGGAGTGAAGTATTAGTTACAGAAAAATTTTTAAGATTGAAAAAAAAAAAAAAAAACTCTTAAAGTCAGTATGAAATGATGAAAAAATTAGGCGGCAACTTGATCATTTGTGACAGCAAATGTTAAGGATATAGGAAAGGGGAAGTGAAGTCCACAGACCTTCTGCCATCCATACTGTTGCGACTATTTCTGAATTAATTCTTTTGTCATACATTACAATTAAGTGGTGGAGTCCTGGCAGTCCTGTGTCCCTTTTATTTACTGAATAAATTTAGGAGTAGTTGAGGAACCCCTGATTGGCCTGTTTTACATTTGCCAATAAATTTCAAGATAAATTAGAACAGACATGTAAATATGATAGTAACAAATTGTTCCTCTTGTGCACTTCCCGCATTGTTTTATTGCACGTGTGGGCAATCTAGCAGATAGAGTTTAATTGATCTGTGTAACGATCTTCAATCTGTCCAACGTTTTCCCCACTTTCTCTAACAGCCTGCATCTAACCCCTTAGCATCTAATGCCCTAACCCCCTGCCTCTTTATCCACCCTCACCCTCATCAGCAAAGAGAAAAGCTGTGAATATAAACATTATGAGCTTTGGGTTCAAAACTTAATGGTTCACAAATCAACTGCTATGGATTTTCTGCTACTCCAATCAATAGCTGCTGGAAGGGGTCTTGATTTCCAGCTTTCAGATATACTCCTACTGTTATTTCATATCCTGGAGGTAAAGCTGCCAGTGGGGAGGTGGGAACATTTCATGTTAAAGACAAAACAGTTGAGCACCTGGCTGTCTTTGTAAGTTGACACTGCACAATAGTTTCAGTGCACACTAAATTACTTTGTTGAAGAGATTAAGCTCAAACCTCATAATAAGCTTGGGATAAAGGTTCTCCAACATGGACACTTAAATGAAGAGCAGATGGTCATTTATGCCAAATCCAGCAAAAACAATAAATGTTGTTGAGACATAATTAATAAATCTGCAACTGTAGCCAGTTATTAAGACTTTATTATAATGCTACTATTAGGATTACTCAACTATGTACTTTTGGTTGTGTTTAGGAGGATGACCAAACTTTTCCCACCATGACTTGGACTTCTTGTTAACACAAAAGGGTTCTACACGATGACCAAAACACACGCCCATTCACTACAGGACAGCCTCGAATGATTAATGACCTTCAATTAGTGCCTGGATAGCAGGTTTCATGGATTCCTACAGCCCACGCTGCCCCCTGACCAGCGATAATCTTTCTTAGGCACTCCTCCTAAAGTCAAGTCTAAGTCTAAGTCTAAGTCTCAAAAGCTCAAACCTGCTACATTAAAAACATCCTGAAGTGGAACAAGACCCAGGCACATTTTCTTTATGAATAATGTAGTTTATTGTGGTTTGGAAGAACTGCGCTACGTGTCATGTTTGTTCCATTTCCTAATGTAACGTTGTAATAAGATGATACAGATCAGGATCCACATTTGTTGCCATTTTCTGAAGTGATCAGCATTTGCAAAGTTGGTGTGTGATTTAAGGGATCAAGAATATCATCATTATTTCCTTGTTGTATTTCTTTGGAGGCTTAACTGCACTGCAGGCATCTTCAATGAGAAGATTAATTTAAAAAAGACAGTATTAATATAAATCAATATTAATGTTAATACATTTTATTTAATTGTATGCTGATTGTTTTATTCATATTATATTATTTACTTTTAGAAAGTCATTGGCAACAGTAAACGGATGTCTGCGTAGAAAAAATGGTCTGTGCTTTAAATTCACACATCCACGTGTTTTAATGAGCATTGCATTTTGATCCACGATTAGTCATTTGGACGACACACTGCCGGCTGGATGTTGTGCAGGCCTGAAAGAATTACTTCTGTTCATGGAGCTCTGACTCTGCTCCCAGAAACCACTCTATTATTAAGGCCTGGAAGAGACTTCAATGGATGGAGGGAAAAGAATCTGTAAACAATTAAACGCAAACCGCACTTGTGTTTGGTAAGGACTGGCTGTTGTTTTCCAATCCCAGAGGAGCAGGAAGATGCCGCAGAAGTTGCAATAAAAAGAGAAAGGATGCGTGAACAGCTGTTTTCTGAGACTGCTCGCAGTGCTCGCCACAATTTCCTTCTGTAATACAGGGTCTGGATCACCACAGCCCTGGCACTGTGCTAAACTTTATCCTCATATGGCACACATCTGAATGAGCAGACATGCCATGGTCCTGTGAGCCACATGTATTAGAACATTAGTGGGTGGAGACCCAATGGCCGTAAAATGTGTGTGTTTGATGGGCAGTGTCGGATATATTAAAGAGAAGGACATAACGGTATTCAGATATTGACAAACAGTTACATGTGGCTTGAGGTATTCTTTTACAGAGACAGAGACAGAGAGAGAGAGAGAAGAGAGAGAGAGAGAGAGAGAGAGAAAGAGAGAGAGAGAGAAAATGTGATTAAGTCTGTTTATGGAGTCCTATCACTGACACATAAGAGCTGGACCACCTGCAGTCTGGAAGTCATTACTCCAGGGTCACGGGATATCCTACATGTAAACTCTGAGTCACTTCAACTCAAATTGGGTGTAAAGATCCCATTTCCTCTCATCGACAAATTGAACCACCTGCAGGGGGATAGGATATGATCTCGTTGATATATCTGGCCTTTATTGATATTCTGTCATACCGCTTCAATGGCGTAGCCTGTCAGCAGGTTTTGACAGGGTGAAATGTTGTTTGGTCAAAGCATATCAACCCCATGTTGATCCAAAGTTTCTCTGCACAACTATTCTACGTGTGTGTGTGTAAATTTTATGCGGTGTGGTTGTGGACTAACCAGACTGCCAAATTATTCCTCATTAACATTAAAATGCAGGTTATTCTGAAGAATTTGCCACTTATGGAAAAATCATTTCCATAAGTCTAATTTCACTTAATCTAATGATTAATTATTTTGTAGGTACAGTACATGGTACTAGTATAGGAGAATATTTTCAGTGTGTGTTTTAAGGTGTGTCAATAAAGAAAATACAGAGCAGGTCTTGTGTTTGTTGTGTACCATGGGACTGGAAGGCAGAAGAGATGTAGGTGTGTTGAATTAGATTGATGCATGCCCTCTTCCTGACAGTTCTGAATCATTGTTCTGGCTACACCTAACACTGGCAGCTCTGGAATGTCTGATAAAATGATATTAATTCCACACATTAATGAGATTAATGAATCAGCACAGCTCAAAGTAGAGAAAGCAGCTTTTTTTTTTTTTTTTTCCTTTTGTCTGGCCCTGAAATAATAACACAAAGGTAATTATAGTGCATCCATCAATCTGCTGCCCGACAGTCTAATTATCTGGGCATTTCTGAAGTGCTCTCACTTCTTCACATCCATTTGTATTGTGCGATCTGTTATTTTTTTCATTAACGTGAGCTCATCTGCGGCAACGTGCGCATGTTACAGTGACTGCATGTCAGCAGCAGCAGGCGCTATGATGGAGAGGGACGCGTCTTTAGATTGAGAGATCCAAAATTTCCATGATGGATGAAGACGTCACACTGCTAAGAGGTCTATATCATCTGCTCATCATGCACCTTGACAAAGCATTCTTATCCTTCGAAGAGAATAATGAGGAGGCTGACAGCTCATCCACTATAATCAAAGGCTTTCAAATGAAGACCTAACTCTACTAATTGAACAAAGAAATACTCTGGGAATTTAGTCTTTACGGAAATGCTACAGCCTATTCATGAGCTGCAGTTGTTGATTTTTCTTACCTGAGAATATCATTGCTTGGATTATAAAATTTGAGTTTTTCACTAGTTTATAAATTACCGTACAAAAATGGCAGATTATTTTTAAACTATTTTATGTACAAAGAACAATAAATTATGAAAATATGGGGTCAGTGCAGCCAAATTGTAAGTGCACCGATGGAAACATCTCCACAGAGCGGTTGCAAAGCATGCAAGCAAAACCTGGTTGTCTGCAGGAGCGTTCTGCTCCATCATCTGGACTCTAATGGATTTCCAAAAAAATAATAATTACAAGACTTTATCATAATAGGAACATGGTGTGGCTCAGTCTGCCCTCCGTTCTGACTAATTGAGAGGTAGAGCAACTTCCTGGAGCTTCTTCATTAACAGTTACAGATGAATAAATATAATGTCATGCAGCTAACTGAGTAACCTTTTTATAACGCATGTATAACGCAGCATCCCAACTATACACAATCTACCTCAAGTGCAATATCTGCCTATGTACAATATTGCCATAATTCATGTACAGCATGGAAATTGTTCATTCTTGTTTCTATTTTTCTTCTTTTTATAGTAGTTATTTCTTGATGCATGTTGCTCGAACACTGCGATTTCCCCATTGTGGGACAATAAAACATATTCTGTTCTATTCTATATATATATATATATATA
>BJFM01001126.1:312231-330253 GCA_016586285.1 Arothron firmamentum | reverse complement strand
CATGTATTTCAGGCATGTTCACAATACAGCTTTGGTCCCAACTTTCCACAGTCTCAATGATTGTACAGAAGCACCTGCCAAACTAACCTTTGCTGTTAGACTTGTGACTGTCTCAACTGGGGAAGGACCAAAACTGGCTTAACAAATTAGTGGTGTCAAATATCATCACACAAAATATTTCCCCTCATTACATTTTTTTTTTTTTGCAACCTCATTAGTATTATTAATCACTTAAACCCACCACTCTAACATTTTAGATGCTTTACAATATTCTAGCAATTTCACTTCAAGAATCTTGCCCCTTTTTACACTGAAACTCTGGTGGGAATTTTGAAAAGATAAAAACCTGTTGGATCAGCTATAAATAATAAATAACTGTTAGGGCTCAAGCCATATTTTGTTGCGTTATTCTGTTTTTTCTGTGTTGCTTGTTTTTTGTGTGTGTTTTTCGTCTCCTTTTAATTGTGTGGTAGTTTGTCTCTTTAACGGCAGCTGTGCTAGTCCTGCCCTTACCTGAGGTGTCACAAGTGGATTGGTGCCAGTGGCAGCGCCCAGTTTACTTAAACCGAGATTGGCCCAGCGACCAACCAGCGACCATTGGCCCGACTAGACAGCAGCGGATAGTGTTTTTGTTTTTCTTTTTCTTTTTTCCCCCCTTCTCTGTCAACAAACTTTGTCCCAATAAATCTCTGAAAGTTTGGTAGTGGTTAACTGTCTTTTTTTTCAGTCGTAGTTTCACTGTACATTACGGAAGTGTATTGCTGACACTCTATATAATTTTTTTTAAATTAGTAACACGTTATTACGTGTTACGTTGATTGTTAGAACAATATATTACGTTATAAAGTGCTAATTTTTATTGTAAGAACCTGAAACGTTTCACGTTATAACGTGATAATTGGTTATATTGTAAAAACATAATTATATTGTATAAACGTGATAAGTATATTGTAAAAACGTGATAAGTTTCTTGTAAAAACGCAATAAGTTTATTGTTAAAAACGTGAAAAGGTAATGTGACGAAGAAGCGATGAAACGTGTGCAGGAGAGCTGATTAAGTGGAAGAAAATGGCTCATTTAAGTGACTTAATTAACTTATTTTTTATGCTTGGAATTACACTGTTGTCACTGAGCACGGTTGATGACATTGTGATAAGTATACACACGCTACGAAGAATCTTAAAACGCCTGGGACAGTACAGAAGGAAGAATCTGTCCGACCCTCTGGAAGTATCATCGTTTCTCATTGTTTAGTTGGAAAGATGGATCCAAGCTACACCATCCCACGTTTTGTTTTAACACATATCACGTTTTTACAATATAATTATCACGTTATATTAAAAATTATCGTTATAACGTGATAATATATTGTTCTAACAATAACCGTAACACGTAATAACTTGCTACTGATCTTTATTTATATATATATATATATATATATATATATATATATATATATATATATATATATATATAGCAAAACGCTTCCCTAGTACATGCACTTAGCGCTGATTCGTTTTTTCGTTTCTTTTTTTGTGTGGTTGGAAATCTTGTTCTTACCTGGTAATCAGGCCTCTTTTTGTTATCAATAAATCTTTGAAGATTTTCCTCTCTTATGTTGCGTCTATGTTCCCCTAGCCTGGGGCATAAAAACACCACACTCCTCCTTTTTTTTAAATTACCTCAGCATTAACTATGTAAATGTGTTTTCTTCCCCCAGTTTTTTCCAAGTGACTGATGTAACACAGTGCCCCCTTAGATGCTCTCACATTCATTACATAGCATTTTGCAACAGTTTTCAAAAGATATTTTTTATCTCACATGTCCGTTTTGTCCATTATTCCCGCCGTTTTCGTCGTTCTTCACCAAATATGGCGGCCCACTTGTGCGTTATGTCCAGGTATATTGCCGGTTTGTTGGGCAGATAGTCCTGATAGACAGTCTGGGCTGTTTTAGGGATTGCCATTTCGATCTGAGTCCCTTCGTGCCATTCATTAAATGAAGTTACGGAGAGGAAGTCAGGCCTGGCTTGTAGTGCAGCTCTCAGTGAGTTTTCATAGTATTTGCCGTTTATTCGGTTTCTAGTGTTTTGAAAGTTCCAGGGGCGAACGCTCGTGTCAATGTACCCTGGGCCCACGCTTGGGATGAATATCAGGTTGTTGTCTTCGCAGAAGGCTTTCAGAGATTCCCAGTTCCGCTGAGTGGACCCGTAGGAAAACCCATTAGTTGCAAAGTAAGTGTAGAGGCCATCAAAACCTGCGGTCAGGATGTCCCTCTTGTGTTTTTCCTCAACCAGCAAGGCAATAAAGATGGCGTCATATGGGGTATCCCTGATGCTGTTAGAGTCTGTGTGTTTTAAAAGTTTGGCCCACTGCTCAGAGTTTAGCAGATAGGAGTCGTAAACGTAGAAGAGCGGTAGGAGTTTGCCAGTGTTTGTACGGTATTTGAAGAAGGCAGGGTGTTCACCATACCTACACAAAAGATGGAATTAACTTAAGGACATGCCACAAGAATTTAAAACAAGATGATGAAAACCTTAAGAGCCAACTGATAACACTGACCAGGTAGGTAGCTGTCACGTTTTGGACTTTGTACCAACTTGTCAGTTTGTTTTTTCATAGCAAGCAATTTAATCTGAACATCTATGTAATAATTAACTCTTCGCTGCAGGTGTTCACGATGCTGAACTGTCAATTTACATACAAAGAGACGCTTCAGAAATTACTATTTACTATTGCATAATTGCTACATGCCTTTGTGCAGTCAGTTTTTATCCAATTCCTTTGCCTGTCAAACTAAAAAATTAACATGGCAAGGCATTTCAGTAATCCTATTAAAACAAACAATAATTTGACAGAGAGGAAAATCAAATCTAACAATTAGAAATGTGACAAGACACCACTTTAAAAATCCCTCAAGGGTGCATTAACTGTTCATTTTAAAAAAAATTCTCCAACATTTTTGATCATTGTCTCAAGCCCACTGACAGGAGATCAGTAATGGGACATTAGGGTCCCACTTACCTCTCAATTATGTATTTGACATTTGTGAACATGTTGACTTCATTTCTTTCTTCGTAGGGTTCAATGTGAACTGCAACCTGTACACAAAAAAAAGATATTAAAATAAAACCTGTCTGAATATTATTACTAAACATCACACAAACCTTAATAAGGTACTTATGAGCCACTTCAAGTATTAAAGGCATTATGTCATCCACTGATTCTCCATTATCATCCCTCATATTTGGAGGATACCAGGATATAGCAATGACACCTGAGAATGAAAGAGAGGAACTGGCGGAATTTGTCCTGGCAATTTTATGTTACATTTATATAGACACTGTAAACATTGTTTAGTTGTTTGAGTTGGCCTCTCACCAATGGCTGCTGTACGCAGTTGTTGCATATGGGCCTCCACAACTGCAGGATCCTTTGAACTGTAAGGCCCTAAAGAAGGGTAAAAGTTTGATCCGATGTCATCAGGTGGGCTGTGTCTCCCTTGTGGATACCCCTGAGCGATTTTTTTGTCCCAGTGTGGCAGTTGTGGGTGGTCCCAGTGGATATATTTGCCATCAAATTTTGGGTTTCCATACCAAGCATAATAAAAGGCATGAACGTAGTAGTTTGGTGGAGGCAATTTTTTAAGCAGAGCTTCAACTTCTGCGTGTTTGTATGACGTGGTAGGTCGGATCATTTTGACCGGCTCGGGTATTTTAGTAAACTCTGCCTTCTGCTCAACTGCATTCTTTCTGACAGGGAACAGATCCACGCCTTCCATGCCCTCAAGAGAAAGCGCTTTTAAGATCACTGCAACTGTGAGCACAAGCAGTACCAATGCGATCAGCACGATGCAATATTTCCGTCTGAACCGGGCCATGCTTCAGTCAGAGACCCCTGGGACTTTTCTCCATGGATACAAGGCCCCTCACATTGGCCCTGGAAGGTCAACGGCAGCAAATGAATAAACAAACAAAATAATTAGAGGTTTTACGTATAATTGCGAGTAATACTCTTATCAGAATAAAAGTTATTTGATCGATGGGCAGGACGCAGCTGCACAGAGGTCCACTGTACTGTAATGGTAATGAATAATGAAGATCGCACAGCCATTACTTGCGTAACTGCCAGAGGCTATCATAGCTGACCACACATCTGTTAACGTGATACTGCATATTTGACTTATACAAACAAACTAAAACGCAATATGACTATACCTGGATGACCTTTCGATGTCAACCGCTGCAGTACACAAAATCGTCACACAACTAGTTTTATTAATACTGGGCCCGATGCAAAGTGCTGTTCCGGTTTGGGTGTGGGTAAAATAAATATTTGGTATCGGGAATGTTAGGTCTTAAATGTCCTGACGATTACGTTAATCAACATCTTTAAATATCATTGCTGCAAAAAGAGGAAACGCTTTAAGTTGATGGACAAAACCCCAATTCCTGGTTCGGCGGCTGTCACGTTACCGTTTTACTGAGATCATCAGATATATAAAACATCTGCGCCTGTAAATGCGCAGTTGTGGAGCATCCATTTTATGTAGGAGGTTGGTATGACGTCTTATTCAGCCAACAACTTCTAGGTCATTGAACTGAAACGTTTACAGACGACGCCCCCTACCGTTTAGGAATGGCATTACACAAACAGTCTCGGGAGTTTGATTTCAGGGAGACAAAGGCAAATAAATCGGTTAAAAATGGTCTTGAGGAATTTGGTTTCCATCAATTTTAATTGAATTTACAGACTTTCAGACAAACTTGTACAAATTGCAAAACAGCTTTGGGTAATACCTTATTGTTTTCTTTATTATGCTTATTAAGAAATAAATTAAGTAAATAAGAGTGGACAACGCTTAAACACAACAAAGGGCAATTCTACCAAGTGCAAAAGAAAACAGATAAAAGAGGGAACTGTTTTCCACAGAAGGAAAAACATCTCATTTGCAGTAGATTGAACTATCGGTGTAATGACGGCTCATCCTGTAGTACAAACACCAGGAGGCGCCATTAACACAGTAAAACAGCCCGGCTCGGCGACCCAACCCTGAGCCTCCATTATGTTTGTTGTCTATACTAGAACTCTGTGGAAAACTGCAGCGTTTTGTCAATTTTGTTATTTGCCAACATACAGGCTGATTTGGGTAAGTCGCACGCTTGCAAAACTGCAACCAGTGCCATTTGACATTTCCCCATCTCTGTCTGCTCAAACGAGGACCAAGTACAGACAAACACACCACTTTTAAATGCATCATTAACCCAGCACAATCTGGTTACATACTTAAGTGACTCCAATAATTTCAAAGCTTGTGCAGCCATGTGACGTTCTGTTGGCACAAAAGAAAGATATAATGTCGAGGAAAACTGGAGAATGAAAAGGATGAATTAATGAGAATGATAGGTTTTTTGGGTGGGTGTGGAGTTGAGGCACAGGGAGGCGTATTGGGGGGAGGAATCATGGCCCACTGTGCCCACTACCAGCAGCTTCTGATTTAGCCTCCATGTTCATTCACACTGGTCTCTTCACATTCGTCGCTACTGGTATGGAGAGGTGCGCTATTCCAGTGATTAAATATATGTCCTTAATAACAACCACAACTTCACAGCGTGTTATAAAGCATTTTTAACTGTTACATCGAAACGTGACAATATCCCGTTTGTGTTAACAGATTTTCGAATTCCACGGAAACTTAAGCCTCACTGAAACACACGGCTCTCCACTTTCACGGGTGGCCAAGGCAAAAAAGAAAAAGACGTTCACTTCATATGGTGCTTTTGTTCAACTCAACAACAATCCGTACAAGTCCATCCCGTTGTCCTCCATGGAAAAGGCATTTTAACACAGAATCTCATAAAACCTCAAATGGCATTGGAAGAGAAACCACAGAACATTCTGTTAATAATATCAAAATACCAACTAACAGGCAAAAAAAAAAAAAAAAAAAAAAAAAAAAAAAAAAAAAAAAAAAAAAAAAAAAAAAAAAAGAAAGGACAAAAAAAAGTCACAGCAAATTTATGTACGCACACACATGAAGAAAAGAGCCGTCAGTGGATTGGGGAAGAAGCAGTGATGGTGGGAATAGATAAGCCCTGTATCTTCACTTGGTAGTTACAGGGGATTGCCATGAAGGCAGACTGGAAGTGAAGGGGCAGAAGTTGGGGGAGGATGACGAGGCTGCGCGTTCACCTCTTCTTCGGGGCTTGGGTGGTCCTGGGAGGGGTAACAGGCCGACCAGAGTTTACCCCTCCATACTGGTACTTGGCCTTCTTCTCTGAGGGCTTTAGGATCTTCAAACACAGACAGTGATTTGTTAGCATTCTGACTAAACGTTAAATCCGTTAGCCTGCATTGTTTTCGACACTACCTGGAAGGAACACATGAGGGACTCGTCGACGCTCATCATGCCGCCTGCGTTGTCAAACTCCCCGCAGTAATTTGGAGCGGAGAACAGTGTGACCAGTTGGCGTTTGGCAAAGAACTCGTATCCATCCTCCACAACCTGCGCAGATACATGAAATGTTATCGCACCGCCTACAGAGATCGATACCAAGAAAGAGATCTTCAGCGAGGTTTACGGTCTCACGCTGCTGTCAGTGTTTACTGTATCAAACCGCCCACAACAACGCGAATCAAATAAAACCCCCAAAGCAAAGCTTGAACCGCCCTAACCACCAACAACCCTGCTAATTGCTTAGTTTAGTCTCCGTCCTCTCTAAAGAGTGAAAATCTGTTTTTCACACCTCCTGCTGATTCACTACTCACTGGGTTTTGTTGTTAGGTACCTGGTGGGCTCTGCAGATGAGGTCCAGGTCGTGGCGGTTCAGGAACTTGCTGACGACATCTGCCCCAAAGGTGAAGGAGACCCCACGGTCGTTCTCTCCCCAGCCTTGTACGTCCTTATCTGGATCCGACCACAGCAGGTCACACAGCAGGCCTAAAAAGGAGCGGCATTAAAATAGTCTGCTAACCGCTGCTGAGCAGGGGCTGTCACGTACGAGCAGAAAGAGCGTACCTGTGTCGGGCACGTCTGTTGGCCTCATGATCCTGCGAATCTGCTCCATGGACTGCAAATCAGGAGAGAGTCCTAAAAGGAAACCACTGCATTTTAACTGGTTTGCAAAAAGAGTGCTTGGATTTAAATAGTGACGTTATGTCGCTAAGTCTACAGTCGCAGCAGGTCTCTCACCTCCGTGGCAGCAGAAGATCTTCTCATCAATAATGGCGGCAATCGGGAGGCAGTTAAAGCAGTCAGTAAAAGTCTTCCACAGCTTTATGTTGAACCTGCGTTTACCTGGGGGGGGACGACACAATCACGCCCGGTTGGAACCAGTCTGCGCGTTTGCATTTCTGTTGTTTGGTTTCACTTCACTTCACTCACACTCGTCGTAGAAACCGTAGATGCGGTTGATGGAGGCGCACTCGTGGTTGCCCCGGAGCAGGAAGAAGTTCTCTGGATATTTGATCTTGTAGGCCAACAGGAGACAGATGGTTTCCAGAGACTGTTTCCCCCTGTCCACGTAGTCTCCCAGGAACAGGTAGTTGGCTTCTGGAGGGAAGCCCCCATACTCAAACAGCCTCAGAAGGTCTGTGTACTGGCCATGGATGTCGCCTGGAAAAGGGAAACGGCAAATTAGCCAGGTTTCTGACAATTCAGGTTAATCAGAAAAGGGAAAGGACACCTAAACATATCTGCACAGGCCAGCTTTAATTTTAACAGCCACCCTGGGATTCAAGGTCCATGCTGTAGCAACCGAGCTGCTCCAGTTTGTGTTCCAGACACAGACAATGGCAGAAAGTCTCACCAGGAGAAGCCAGGAGAATAACACCAGGTTTCATCATGACCGAAGCAGAGAGGAACATTTCCAAATGCATTTTAAGGACCTGTTAAACTCTGCAGCTGTCTGGTCCGGACATGAAAATGAAACCTGTACTTTCCATCATTAAAGCACTGGCAGGAGTTTATGGGTTCTTTTGCTCCATTTAGGCCACAGTTCATCTGCAGAAATAACACATTTGTTCTTGACAAATGATGCCTGGAGCCTTTAGTAGATGGGACGGAACAAAGTAGTTCCAGCTAGCATGAATCTGCGAGCTTCAGCAGGGCAGGAGTTGGCCTGGGGTTTCAAAAGTAGGATAAGTGCTGCCATAGAATGGAGGCGCACCCAGAGTCAACTAACAAAAGAGTTATTTTCTCCACTGGCAAAGGTCCTTTTATGGTTGTCATGCAAGCCTGGTGATTTTGCAGAGGATAAAGGTGGTGGGGCGCAGTTCATTATCAGCAGTGTGGATTATTTTGGAACCTGGATGGATGGTTAATGTAAATGACAAGATAAACGAAATAACAGAGGTGCTTTTTCCCCTAAATTTAATTCAAAGTGTTGCTGTTGAGGTGAGAAGGCAGCAAGGAACAAATGAGCAGCTTACTGTTCGGAAAGCCTAGATTAATCAGTTTCGTGACTCAGCTTGCGCACAGTAACAAAGCCCTCATTCATATTTGAGGATAAGGGCTAAGGTTACAGCTACATGAACACATGTCTGAAACCCCCGTTACCGTGACAGCGGCCCGGTCAGAAGAGTCAGCAGCTGTTATCTGTGAGAAGGACTCCGAAGTCAACAGACCGTGCTGCCGCGGCACAATTATAGTGCTACGCCACAGAAACGCCAAACCACTGGGAATTATGGCAAGTGACACACACGTGATTGTGACATGCATGTAAACTGTGAGTGCACGAGAGCTTGTGTACCGTGCACAATACATGGTTCCGAGCTGTTTACACTTACAGCAGCACTGAGGAGGGAAGAGATAAGCCATGTGGGAGTGTGCAGAGATGTGTAGGTGTCAGCCACAGATAGTTTGCTAGCAATTTCCACTGCTATGACTAGCAAAGATTTATTCATTTTCCAATTTATGCATGCAAAATTGTGATGTATAGATGTCCCAGGATCATAAATGTATTCTTAATACAGTCAAGGTTCGGAGAATTACACTAAATTACTTAATCCCATTAAAACAATGCATTCGAGCACTGACCACAGATCTTCAGAGGAGCCTCCAGCTCTAGCAGGATGGGCTGGCTGAGGAAGATCTCCCTGGATTTGATGCAAAGGCCCCGGACCTCAGCCTCCGTCATCTGGACTATCTTCCCTGGACGACATCCTCGCACTGGAGGTAAGACAAAAAGAAATTCCATTTCTGGCACCGACCATCACCGTTCTTCAGAGGTGACATATCGGCACTGTGATGCTGTCAATGTGCCATCAAGGCAGTACAATTTTACAGCCAAAATGAAATAGCACAGACTCAGCAGGTAATATCTGATAAACTGTGGGAGTGATGGTTCTGTGGCCTCAGACATGCTTAGGAAACCCACTGCTGAGACGGTGGGAGCAGCCCGCATCTCAAGAACCAACGTGGGTTTGTTGGCCGCAGATATGCACATTTCTGGCAGCTCGGGGTGTAGGGAATTAATGATGAAGGAAAGATAACTAGGGACTAAAAATGCTTGCTACAATCAGCAGCTGAGCTACTATAGCCGAAACTCTAGTTATATTGGCATTCCAGATTTAAAATCCGTGTATCAATCCTATCAGATAGTGTAAAAGAAATAATCTAGTGTTGTATCAGTGCAGGGCTTCATCAGGGCAGAGAGCTGAGCTTTTATTCTGTCCTGCTCTCACACATGTTGGCTGGCACTTTTAAAAATAGTGAGGGGCAAAGGCTGAAATGAACCAGTGATAAGGATTTATAACCCTGACAGAACCCGCAGTGTGTGTGTGTGTGTGTGTGTGCAGAAAAGCACATGGTGTTCCAGGAGTTTTGATTTTAATGAATAAAGCAGAGTGTCACATCTTCAGCAAACAATGCTTCAAAAAGCTCTTGTGTAATTTTTCTAAACCTTCAAGGCCTTATTAAATCATCCTGTCGAGAAAATTAACGCAAAAGGATGTCCATCATAACTAATCTGTGTTTCCACCCTTTTCATTACATCTACCTACATATCTAAGTCAGTTATGTCATAAAAACTAGGTGGACACACAACTAGAACTGAATACTTGCTGAAATATAATCAGTAAAAGATTACAACCCAGTTTCTGCCACTCTTATCTGATCACGATTGTGCATGATACCCATGTCTCTTTCTCATTATTGCCAATAAAACTACATTAGGGCTGCTGATACAGCAACATTCAGAAAACTGACACCACTTTATCTGTCACCTCCTGTGACTAAATCCAAATGCCTAGAAATCATCATCAGAATCAAAGAACTGGCTGAATTATGACAACATGAAAAGCAGATCCTTGGAAAAATAAAGCCTAAAGCTGGTTGCATCAGGGGTTTCCTGCAAACCTTGATTTACCGAGATGCACAAGAGGTTCTGCATTTTCTATTGAAAACAACCTTTTTCAAGAATGTGTGCAATTTATCGTAGCCACCAAATGTGCGCATATTGACTCATTGTTCTGTACTTTAACGGCATATAGCAGCGTGACAACAAAACGATAACATGGCAAAACAACAAAACTATATCCTACAACCTGCCAGTAAAGGCAACTACTGTCACATTTTAAATCAAAATGTTTACACATAAAACGTAATAATGCCTAAACAGCATAGCCAACTGTCCAAATACGGAAATAGGCAGAAGTTAAATAAGAGCAGACTATTAGCTGACATGGAAAGAGTCGGTGAATAAATGAAGGCGTTCACCGCTACGATGTTTATAAACACGAGCGGCTAACGAAGACGTTAGCCGAAGCTAACCGGACTGACGTTACCCCGACCTACTACGATTTCTAGGCCTCTTTGTTTTAAAGCTGTCGGTTACGAAAAAATGGCACGTCCGTTTAAAAGGCCACAGACGGAAAACTGCTTTTAACGCGAGAGACCGTGCAAAAATCGCTCACCTTCCAGAAGCCGAGAGATGAGGCTGTCTACGTTTAATTCGCCCTCCGCCATCTTCGCACTGATGAGGCGCACTCAGCTCCAGGCACCGACGCCAGGGGGCGCATTTTATCAGTGAAAGACGCGCGTAATCAATTCTATTGAAAATAAATAACTGGTGGTTATAGATTTAAAAGTGGGGATTATTCGTATATTGTGTTTGTAAAATAAACAGTTTAATCCAAAAGAATTATTAGAATATGTTAAATAAATCAACTGTAATCATAATATACATTAGTCAGCTGTTTTTGTTGTTGTTTTGTTTTTTTTCTGTGGCGACAGCAACAAATAATCATTTTGAGTGGTGACAGTGGATGTCTTAATGTTGAAAATCATAAGTGGGACATAAAATATACTTATGTATGTCACATTTCATGCCTGATTTACATAATTTTAAAATATAGTTTGTATTTCCTGGCCATACATAAGATTTAGAAAAGAACGTGCACTAAGTGTAATCACACCATTGTATGTCTATTAAAACTGTGTTTTTCATGTATTATACAATAACACTTATCATTCTTTCTTGTTTGTTGATTTCCCTGCAGAGAATGGTGTAGTTTTCTGCTAGAAATGTTTTGTGTTTCAGGATGAGAATAACATAAAGATCCGGAGTCAAAGCTGATACAGTTTACTTTATTTATTCTAAAAATGCCCTTATTGTAAACACAAAAATCATGGTTTCTACAACTACTATAAATATCGGCATTCTTTTTAATATTGAACACAATAGAACTTTATTTGTCCTCAAGGGGGAATTTAAATTTATTACTTTGGTTTTAACAGTTTCCTTTCAATAGTCCAGTGCAAATGACAACATGGGGGGGCACTTTAAAACGAAGAACTCTTCAGGTCCACTGCAGATGTCGGCAGCTTCTTTTTTCTCTTGGTTATGCAGAAGAGGAGGAGCCAGGTCACCAGGCAGCCAGTCAGGAGGCCCGTCACAGCCAACACAGCAGCCAGCCATACTGGAACAGTGCTGACTGTACTTGCTTCTTCTGTGGTTAACGGAGCAAAGCTGTTGACGTTTGTGAAGATGTAAGGATGCTCCTGGAACACACAATAGTCATGGCCACCCACTTTTTTAACTGTACATGCACACAACCGAATTGATAAATCACATTTGGGTCAGGACTAGCTTCTTACCTCAGTGGGGCATTTGATGATATTTCTGGCACTCGCAAAATCGTTGTGTGTCTGTTTTTTACCCACTGGCTCTAACTAAAGACATAAAAAAAATAAGGTATCTCAGTCTAATACATGACTAAGCTGCAGCAAAATATGGCAAAAAAAAGAGAAAAGAATCCCTGCTCTTGCCAGACTCACCATGTTATTCCACATGGCAGCAGCCATGTCAGCGTGTCCCCGTTCACTGAAGTGGAAACAGTCCACAGAGAAGTAGGTGGTGTCAGGTTTGCCATCCTGGAAAGAAGGAGTTTTGCAGAAAGGAATTTTGTTAATGCCCTAGAACAAGTATTTATGTTATGTTTAAAGTGCATCTGAGGTACAAGAACACCTCAAGGCCTTACAGTGTTTATAGGAACAACGGTATTCTTTAAAAAGGGCTGAACAACCACAGCAAAGTCTTCCCTGTCTTCATAGTGACCTCCGTTCACCAGATTTTCAGTTTCAGTCTGAGAAGACCGCAAATAAATACAGTATTAACAATTACTTGTTAATTTATATTTACTGTGTACATGAATAAAGACAACAGGTATAAGGCAACATGAAGTAGAAGATCATTGCTAAAACCACTCATACTATTTCTCTAACCTGAAGTTCACGATTGAAGCGCTTAGCTTCCTCCAGCTCTAGGGAATTCTCCCCTGCTAACAGGAAGCAGGGGCAGACATACCTAAGGAGAAACAGAAATAACATTTCATCTGTTACATGATAATTTCATTCCTCATTCTTTCAGAGATCTTGATTGACAGCATGGGAGGGCCTGCAGAGCTTACTGCTGTAACAGGCTGCAGCCCAGGCTATCCTTTTTTATCTTGCGAAGGCCTTCGACTTCCAGGATCTCCAAGATGTGGACAATCACTCTGGGGACCTACCAGCAAAAGAAAAAAATACAGCATTTAGACTGTACAAGCTGATCTAATTTGATGCTGCATCTATGATCACTTCAGAGAAAAGCCTTTATTATTTGTCATTTGATGCTTCTCTAGGAAATATCACCTCTCTGTAGAGCATATCCAAGCTCGTCTTCATATGAAGGCTGTAGTTCTGAGGTGACATGGAGGCCTAAAGACCCAAACAGCAATGAGATCAGTCATAATACACATTAATGCGTCAAAGTTAAGTCAAAGTGAATGGCGTCCTCATGCTGCTTTCATTGATAAGTGAAAAAGAGTTGATACCATGCAACATTCATGAGTGTGCAAGCAACAACTGTAAAACCCGAGAAATCAGAGCTGCAGTCTCAGAGCTCATCCAACATTGATGCTGTGCTTTGATATTCTGCTTCAAACAAGTGCATTAAAGATGCACGACCCTGTTAGGGCAGCATGTGAATGGAGCCAAGCGAGAGAACAAGGAAACGAGGCAAAAGGGCAGAAAAGAGGAGAGTGAGGAGGCCGACCTAACCCCTGAACTGTGTTTCGCCTGGTGGAGAGGGCACTTGTTTTTTTTGGAATGACAGAATTGGCCAAGAAGAGAACCCGTGTACGCCCTCATCTTCCACTGAGCACTGAAACAATGTCGCTTCTGTCTACAAAGCTTTATTATTCTGTTCCAGTGAACGGTCCACGTTGGAGGGTGATACCATGAGACGGCTCTGTGGCGCCCTGCACGCACCACCACAGTTTACTCTCTTTATAAAAGAGTCGTCCTAATTCAGAATGTGCAACTCACACGATCATTGCAGAACTGACACAGGTCATTTCCTCCAATGAAGAGGGTCACCAGCTTCCAGTCATTCTGGAAATCTACCGTCTGAAAGGATGTAAAGAATCGAGATGACGACATTAGAATTTTGAATTGGGGCACAAGTCAAATTCTCTAACACATGTTAAACTTACTGGGTCAGATTTCAGGGTATCAATTAGGCGTCGCACCTGGTTTGGGATCCCTCTGTATAAAGCGAGAGATTTAATCAACGCGCAAACCCCTTAAAGAGAACTCAATGAAAGTGAAGCGGTCAGACTCACGCTACTTTAGCTCCTGATACCGCGAAGTTGAAACCAGACTCGTTCAGTCCCTTTGACATTCCTTTAATGTTAGGGTTGAATTTCCTGAGTATGTCTGTCGTAAACAACAAAAAAGCCACCACCGGTAAATAATAAACAAGTCTCCAACATTTCTATAACGGTACACCGCTGACATCTAGTGGACATTATGTGTATGACTCCACAAAAAAGGCCACTCACTGGGTAATGTTGTGACGGTCTCAAGTGTTTCGTCCCCTCCAATGCTTAAAGAAATCAGGAGAAAAACGAGAACAATTCAGTGTACATATGATGCATTGTGGTGTGTGTTTGTGAGCCACCCCCCCCTTACCTCCAAGACACCCCCTTGTATTCAGTCCGTAACTGCAGTAGGTTCTTTGCTTTTGCGCCGAATCCAGTCTACATGCAAAAAAACCAAAAAAAGTTATTCTACTCAGTTGTTCCCATATAAGAGAGGTTGTTTAGGGGTATTACATAAATGTTACCGTTATAGAGTCTCCCAGAGCAGCTACCACTTTAATATCAGATGGTCGTAATCTGTGAGCTAAAGAAAAAAATATAATAATAATGACCATGAGTTTGTTTAAAATAATCTCACCTTTGTATTTATTTTAAGAAAGTCACCTGAAGTGGGCACAGAATCAGACGGGGCCATGTTGGTACATGAAAAGTCACTGCCCCAATGCTGAAGAACAACAAAGCAATTTTACTAACTTGTGATTGATAAGTAAACAGGCACAGATAGCTGCGAGTTATGCAAGCTGCAAGTTCTTTCATTGTGCCGCTTATGAGATGATAACTCGGGACCTGTGACCTACTGTAGGGGGAGCGGTTGTTGGCGGAGGGCCCGGGAAGGTGTAGTTGCTGTTGACAGCAGTCCTAAAAAATGGTCTGGTCTAATGACAAGCAACAGGACACAAAATAATACTCAAATATGACATCAGGGAAATATGCATTATTTATCTTGAAGGAATAGACTATACCTTGGAGGGACACTTCAAATCAATACCAGCTTCAAAATCCTGTGTAAATGTTTTGTTGCCCACTGGTTCTAACTAAAAGAGCATTAACATCAGTGATTACAATGTTAGGAGTTAAAACAAAAACACTTATGACAGAAGAGAAATGCAGGACAACCACCATGTTGTTCCAAAGACCTCGAGCCATGAGAGTGTGAGCTTTCTGGCTCAGATGGAAACAGTCAGGGGCAAAGTATGAGCGATCGGGACGACCATCCTTTAAAAGGAAAACAATGGGGATGGATATTAACATTTCAGGGAACCAAGAGAAGTGTTTCAGGTGTGTCTGCTCTTACCTCTAACCTGGGGAGGTTAATGTCCCTCATGAAGGGCTGCAGCACCACAGTAAAGTTTTCGTGTGTGTCATACCGTCCAGAGTCAATCAGCTGTCTCATAGCATGCTAGATCCCAAAAAAGAACATATGCGTCTGACTTTCTGATCATATTAATCTAAAACTGAATGCAGGGGCTCTGACCTGATAGGCCCTGTTGAAGTCGTTGACCTTCTGCAGCTCAGCTGATCCATCTTTAGGCTTCAGTATACATGGACAAATCAAACTGAAGCATAAAAGAACTGTTAAAAATGACTCTATGAGTTTAGTTGTTTGGTAAAAAGAAAAATCACTCACTTTACAAGCCATGTGGGACAGCCCAGGGCCTTATCTTTGTGCAGATCGCGCAGTGGTAGAACATTTAACAGCTCCACCAGGTTAACAATTGCACGAGGCACCTGAGGAAAAAAGGAAGAAGGGACACATAAAAGTTTATGTGCATTTGTGATGCTAATTCAGGAGTTTGGGCGGCCGTGAATAAAGATAAAATCATTACCTCACTGTGGAGCAGGTCCAGAGCCTGCTGGATGCGGCCGACCACATTTGTGGGTGAGAAAAAGATCTGTGGAAACAAAATAATGCTAATTATCATAAATACAAAAGCTTTGTCAGGCCGCTCTAATTTAATTTTAAGCTGTGATACAATTTGAAAATCTGTTGGAAAATGAGAGAATAAATAAATCTAATTTTGTTTAGTAGGCCAAAATAAGTGCTCACGCTGTCAGTGCAGAAGTCACAGATGTCATTTCCTCCAATAAACATTGTGATCACTTTCCAGTCGTTGTGAAAATCAATGCGCTGCAAAGACAAATAAGATGCAAATCCTTTTTTAAACTGCTGTGAATATTAGAAAGTATCACACTACACCGTGTTTCTATGGTAACGCCTCTCCGGTTTACCGTGTCAGTTCTCATTATTCCCACAAGGGTGCGCACCTGCTCCAGCATATCTCTGCGGAGGAAAATATTTGGAGATAATCTAAAAGGATGAATGCACTAAGAGTGGAAGAGGTGAAGAAGATTACTGACCCAGCCTTTGCTCCTGACACAGCCTGATTGAGGAAGGCATTGGGAGAGGTTTCCTTACATATTCCCTTTGAGAAGCCAGTCACTGAGGGATTAAACTCTCTCAAAATATCTGAATATCACAAAACAAGGAGGGAAATAAAACTGAATATCAGAAACCTTTTAATCACAGATATTAGTCATTATTTGGCTTTTTACTTTAATGCATTAGAATAATCACTAACATCTTTATTTAGACAATGCTACTAGTGCACAGTTTTCAAAATAAGGGACAAACCTACTTGGTAAAGTTGTCACATTTGTGATGTTTTTATCACCACCAATGCTAAAAAATGAATTAAAAGTTTGTTGTATTAAGTCATTTCAGATCATGATGATTGAAAGGTGCATTTTTAGCTAATCTTACCTCCATGACAGTCCTCTGTACTCATCCATCACCAAGAAAATGTTGTCTGTCTTTGCTCCCACACCATTAGCTGCCTGTACCAGTGCAGAGTGGATTGTGCATATAATTCTTGATGCATTTTTTATTTTTAAAATCTTGAAATCTATATTTAACACCAACTGAGCTAAGTTACTGTCTTATAAGGAAAACACAGTGACCATACTTGTTTACTGTATATTTAGCTTGATTCTATGATTTTTCCAGAGAGGATAAGTGTGATTTTAGATACTTTGAATAAGAAAGAGGGCGATGATGAGCACTTACGGTCAGAGAGTCTCCTACCGCTGCCACAACCTTGATATCTGCAGGTCTGAGCTCATGAACTACACAATGATTACTTGGGTGAGTCTGATTGAAATAGACTTCCTGTTTAATTATAAAACCACCAGTTAAAATCTTTTACCTGAGGTGGGTGTAGTGGGAGACGGACTTCGGTCTGTGCATGGAACATCAGTGCCCATAGCCTGCAAACATTCAAGTTGTAATCATTATTTCGATGATATCCTTTGTGATCCATGTAAGATGAGAGACTTACTGGATCTGTTAATGTGGAGAGTCCTTCTTGTCCGTCAGTGGGGGAATTAATCTGTGTCCGTAGGAATGGCCATTTCTGGGAAAGGAGATCAAATCCACGTTGTGAAATTTGTCTTGACTTTTTAGAAGACTATATTTTTGGGTTAGTTTACCTGGGTAGGACAAGGGATACTGGTGCTGCTGGCTATGTCCTCTGGCAGATCCAGCGATGGGTGAAGCTGGAGGAGGACAGTCATAATCAAAGTTACAGCGGAAAAAAGTCAAACTGGAAGTAACTGCTTATGCAATTCTTTTTTTTTATCAGGGAAGACAATGAATGCTGGGATAAGATACTGTATCTCGTATTATCTTTGGGTATGTCTTATCTAATTTCTTGTCGGGGAACTAAACATAATCACTCATCTTCAGATTTAATCTTCTGTGAGCTGTAAGCATGCTGCCAAAATGAAATGGAACCACCCATCAGAGGAAAAGACATGGAAGTCTCATTCTTACTGTACCAAACTTAGATGAGGAATGGAAAATTTTAATGTAAAAAAAAAAAAAA